>KL660218.1:42079-73593 GCA_000732775.1 Stachybotrys chlorohalonatus IBT 40285 | reverse complement strand
GCAACTCAGACAAAGCAGGCCAACCGGTTAGGGGCATGGATGGCACGAGGTTGAGTCGATCACTAATGTTGACATGAGCCGTCCAAGGCGGCCTTGTTCAGCTGCGGAACTTTCTTTTTCCCCATGGCTCATCCTACACCCAGCATGCATAATCGACCACTGGCACCTAGCGAGTTTGGCGTTTTCTCATTTGTTGTTAGTCTATTGTATTGGACGAGATTTATCTAATCGTACACAAACTTGTTCGTGAAGGAGGGGGGCTTTTTCCATCCCAACTCCCGATCCGTCCTCAGCGGCGGCCACGGTAGAACCCTCTTCTTTTCTACCACTTGTGTGTTTTGACCGTCAACGTGCATCCTCGTCCGCTGCAGGCTTCCTCGGTTCTTGGTGAAGGCTGAGGAATGCGAGCATCGGTCGTCGTGTTGTTTGACGTCTCTAGTTGGCCCTGTGTATGCATCCTATCCTTCCCGACCCGCAACCCCCATGGTGATGCAAGCTAGGTGTCGGGTTGGCACCTGATTGTGCGCAGCTCTGTCATGCCGCCCATGGATTGCCTCGGGTCTGTCCGTGGAGCCCATTGCGTTGACGCTGCTGACCGCACCGGTTACTCTTGTTGCGGGCTCGCGTCGTCGAGTCCTCTATATATTTCTGGGTCGCGAGCCTACCGCGCAGCCGCCTTTCCCATACCGCTCCCGTCAACCACCACAGGCAGCGCTCACGACACTGGGCGTATGCCGGCCATGGCGGCTCTTATCGTTTTGGCCACCATGACATTCGTCGACGTCGATCGGGAAGCCGCCCGACTCGCCTCGAGATCTAGGGTAGTCAGCACACCTGGTCGCGACTTGGTCCTTGTGGCTCGGGAGATTTCTTACACGAAGCGGCTGGCAGCTTGCCGTTCACCTCTGCCGAGTGCCCCGCCAAGGCGCTAGGTTCTTCACGATCATGAACGGCCGTCATCTCCTGACACAGGAACTTGAAGCAGTCTTGTTCGGACCTGGCAGTCGTTATTGTTCGCGACGCGGTCGAGACTGTAACATGCGGGGAACAGGTTAGCCGGGTCGGTGGCACGGAGCTGTTGATGGGTGCTCGAGCCAGTGCGAGGTCACTGTCCCTTCGTGTCCCGGCACGAGCACATGTGCACAGTCATATGCACCCCTTCATTTGTTCGAAGGATGGAAGAGAGGGCCAGTGCTATGGCAATAGTGGCTTACCTGAGCTTGACGACATCTTCACAAGACTTACACCATCTGTGTTGTCTGGACGATATATTCTTGGACAGTAACAAGACTGACCGTGATAACATGAGTAGTGGTTTGTCTTGTTAGCCTTGGCTCCTAGCAAACGAAACCCCCATTGACCTCCAACGAAGACCTTGAGGTAAAGAACGAGTGACAAAACAAGAGATCCCAATTACGGAAGAAAGCAAAAATCGTGAATGCCCAGAGGTAGGTTTATATGTACTGGCCATCTGGGTCAGTTCGGTGCCGAGCCTTGGCCTGTCCCGTCGGCACTGGGCAGAATCGGCCGCCGCAAATCCCCGTCTTTCGTATTTCGTACCGGAGCATCGCTGTGGGTCTCGACGTCCACGAGCCTCTGTTCTATGTGCTTATTTAGCATTTTCCCCCAGCACTTTGCCGGCTTTTCGCTAAGCAACTACTTCACCCCTATCCAACGCGCCAAACCAGAAACGATCAAATGGGACGCAGGGCGGGCCCCAGGGCTGAACATGTCGACCCACCCTTTCCCCAAGGGCGCGGTCCAGAAAAGCCAAGTCCAGGCCAACCCCGACGTCGAACGGATAACGTAGCCGCATTCCTCCCACCCCATTCGACGTGAAGCCTGCACAGTGTGCTTCTTTTAGCAACGCGGAGCGTGGCCGGTCATGCAAGATGATGAGGTCGTATTCTGCCTTGAGACTTCGCCAACGTGGCATCGTGTGCGCCCATCGACAGCTGCCGAGCGTAGCCCCTTCTGACGCGAGACAAGTTGTATAGTTGTATCCGCATGTATCTCCGTTTTCCCAATCTGTGGTAGGTTGGGTCCCCCGGAGCTTAATCGTCTGGCAGCAAGGTCACCTTGCCCAGGGTCCAACAATCTAAGATGGAGGTCCCTAGCATGACTCACGCGCGCCATTGTCGGATGCAGCATAGCTGCTGCTATCTTTAGCAGAAGGTAAAATTGTCAAGCAAAAGGGCCTCTGGTGTGAGCCGCAAAGACAAGGCCGTGATGGCTCAACCGCCAGCTTCAGGCCACAGTCACCTCTCCCATGCAAAGTCCACACCGGGGTGACGCGACTGACCCAAAACGCTAACTAGAAGAAACAGAAGGGAAAACGCAAGTATACAGAGTCGAGCATTGGATCTTGTATCCTGTATCCTGGCGAAACAATCCGAGTTCTTTTTGCTACCTTCCGGGGCAGTCGTCCCACGTGTTGATGTGGTAAGTTGGTTTGCCGGGGAGAAGGGGCGGGATAGTAATCCCAATCAGGAAAAAGCGCATCCCTCGAATGAGATGAAAACGTGCGAGCCTTGAAGCGACCTGCGATTACCTAGCCTGGTAGGCCATCGAGTCTGGACCAACCGGCCCGTCAGCCCTATGCGGTATGCTGGCCGACGAACGGACGGACTTGGGCCAAGCACAGACAAAGATTCAGCGTGTGGCTGATGCTCGGGTGATGTGGCTGCTCTGGTGGCTGGAGCAGCTAGGCGACGCGCCCCACCGTGGACTGCCTATCCGGGTTATCACTGATGTCACCTGCTGCCTGCAGTCACCCGGTGGCTGACGTGCGTACCTGAACCTTCCCGATTCCCATCTGCTAGCCTCCCAAATCCCATCTCGGTTCGTTTTCCTCATCAACACTACACCGGCCAGTCGGTGGAAACTCATCCTCTATCCTTCCATTTTCATTCGACCTGTCGCATCGCCCGCCATGATAACACGGATCGCGGTGGCAGGCGCCTCGCTGGCCGCCATCGCCCAAGCTGCGCAGCCCGGCGCTGCCAAGGCCATTCCCGCACCCATGAGGGACCTGACCTGGGGCACCCTCAACTTCCTTCACACAACCGATACTCATGGCTGGTTGGGCGGCCACTTGCAGGAGTAAGTCCTCACCACCGCTGGCGACGCACTGCGTCATAGTCATACTGACCTCGGGGTCCCGCGACAGACCACAGTACTCGGCTGACTGGGGCGATTACGTTTCCTTTGCCGAGCACATGCGTCGCGAGGCCGACGATAGGGGCGTCGATCTCCTTCTTGTCGATACCGGCGACCGAGTGGAAGGCAATGGCCTATACGACGCTTCTTCGCCCAAGGGCCTCTTCCAGTACGACATCTTTGCCGAGCAGCACATCGACATGATGAGCACCGGAAACCACGAGCTCTACAAGGCGTACTCGGCCGACCGTGAACACAATACAACTGTCCCCAACTTCAAAGACAGCTACATCGCCTCCAACTTGGACTACATCGACCCCGAGACGGGCGATCGCGTGCCGCAAGCTCAGCGTTACCGCAGGTTCAAGACCAAGAACCAAGGTCTCGAGATCGTCGCTTTTGGGTTCATCTACGACTTTACTGGCAATGCCAACAACACCGTTGTTCAGCCCGTGGCTGAAACCGTCAAGGAGGACTGGTTCCAGGAGGCCCTCCACTCCAAGCCCGATGTGTTCGTTGTCATTGGCCACGTCGGCCTTCGCCAGAAAGAGTTCGAGACCATCTACGCCGCCATGCGCGAAGAAGATTGGAACACCCCAATCATCTTCTTCGGAGGTCATTCTCATGTACGCGATGCCCTAAGCTACGGCTCCCGCACCTTCGCCATGGCTTCCGGCCGCTACATGGAGACCATCGGCTGGATGTCCGCGGACGGTATCAAGCCCAAGTCCGAACCCTCCGACGTGTCCGCCGAGGCCTCTATTTCCTTCAGCCGCAGATACATCGACAACAACCTGTACGGCCTTCACTACCATACAGGTCGCAATGAGAGCAACTTCCCCACGGAGCACGGACAAAGGGTCAGCAAGGCCATTGCACGTGCGCGTAAGATCCTGGACCTGGACTATCAGTTTGGCTGCGCGCCCCGGAGCCTGTGGATGAGCAGGGCCAAGTACCCCAGTAACGAGAGCATCTACTCGTGGCTCGAGGACGAGGTGTTCCCCGACGTCGTTACCCGTAAAGACCGCGAGGACAAGCCCAGGCTGGCCATCATGAATAGTGGTGGCATCCGCTTTGACATCTTTGAGGGCAAGTTTACCAAGGACAGCACCTACTTTGTGAGCCCGTTTGTCAGCACGTTCAAGTACGTGCCGGATGTGCCGTACAAGATCGCGTCCAAGGTCATCACCATTCTCAACAACGGCAACAACATATTGAGCAACGGCAGGGACACGCGGTTCTTGACCATCCCCGAGCAGATGTTCACCACGACAGTCGAGGTGTCTGACGAGACGCAAGAAGCCGACCAGCATCGCCTGGAGCTCAGAAGTGTGCAGGACCCCAGTCTGATCAGCGGGTACACGACCAAGGACGACATCGGCGAAGACGGCGATGACACCATCCATGAGCGCATCACGTTCCATTCCGTTCCGAACTGCTTCCAGTCCACGATTGCCTTCCCCGAAGAGGGCGACCCTACGGCGGTGGATTTGGTGTTTATCGACTTCGTCCAGCCTTGGATCATCCCAGCGCTGCAGTTTGCCGGCGGCGGGTACACGGACGACGACGTCAAAGATTACATGGAGGGCACGTTTACGTTCAAGATGGCGGAGTGGATCAAGAACAACTGGGATGGCGACTGTTAGATCATATGAAGCAGTTTTGCTTTTGGCAAGCTTGATGCACTGCGTGTAAGATTGTTAATTGAATAGGGACGGCGTTGGGCTTTGTGATTGGGTTAGGCAAGCGGCCAACATTGGCTGTCTAGTCCTTTTGGATGTTGACAGGCGAGAACCGCGTTGTTTTTGCACAATATGTGGTCAATACATTAACACCTGTTACTCTTCCGTCTCTACTACGTTTGAGGCAAAAGGTTGCGTCTGGGATAGGAGTTGAAGGGCGAGAACAATCGTGCTAGATGCATCCTGTGAGTAATGAGGCTAGATGGGTGCTTTTGTGGCAACCCCTTTTTCTTCTTCACATCGCTAACAACGAGATAGGCAAAGTGCTTTATTTTGTCCATGATCATGTGTTTTTATTAATTCATTATCGAGTAAGGATCGTAAGTAAGTCATTACCGAGTAAGGATCGTAAGCTTCGTCAAGCGATTAAACCCAAGAAAAAAAAGAAGAAAAAAACCCCCCAAGCCAAGCATCATCACCGCATGCGTATGCCAAAGGAGTGACCAAACCCCTTTCCATCAAGCCTCCCCCCCACTGTTCATGAACATCCCTCCGTCATTCAGTGCGACGCCGCATGCAAGCAACCGCGCTCGCGATCCTCCCAGCATGCGCAACCGTCGTCCTACTAGGGGAACTGGAAGGTCGGGGGCACGCAGTAGGGGCTGCTGCTGGGCGGGTAGAAGCGGCAGACGGTGTCGGGGGGGCAGTTGCCGGCGAACTTTTCCTGGCTGTCAGCGACTGTCCATGGTAGATGAAGCAGCCTGCAGGGAAGGGGGGAACATGGAAGGGAAAGGAGGGACTCACCACCCACTGGCCGCTGGTGTTGCACGTCTTCCAGCCGTGGGCGCCGTCGCACGCGTACGTGCCCGGGTGGCAGCCCGAGAGGGGCGGGCTGGTGGGGACAGCGAGGACGAGGGTGGCCGTGGCGGAGGCGAGGATGGCGGAGACCTTCATTGTGTTGGTTTGAGGTGGAAGAGTTGGATCTTGGTGGAAGATGGGTGTGTATGTTGAGCGATTGCGAGGATGGATGGAAGATGCTGCTGCTGCTGCTGCTGTTGCTGTTGCTGTCTTCTTCCTCTGGCTTTCCCGCAGCGAGCATGGGTTTATATAGATTTCCCTGTTCTGCCTGTCCCGTCCTTTCCGCAGCATCTCGTATAGAGCCCATATGCAATACGCCTTGGCCAAGCGCAATTGTCTGGGGAAGCAGCGCCTGCGACGGCTGAGCAACAGGTCTTGGGCGCGCTGTTAGTCTGCGCCTACACGAGAGGCAGCATCTTGGCGCCGCCCGTCCGAACACGGATTACGTACGGGGTTATTTCCATCCCCCCCCCCATTGTTCCCTCGCAGAGCTCGCGTCGGACGCTGGCGCTTGGCTTGCGTAGGAGGCTCGGGCGCCCCGGGGGTCGTGGCTGGGCTGGGGATGAGGGCGGGGGTGATGCGATGGGGTGAGAAGGGGTCTCACCGGCAGATCGAAACCCTCGCTGGCGGGAGTTCGTGATGGTTGTCTGGTGGGCAGGTTGTCAGCGCCGCATGGCTGGCTGGGCGTGTTGGCCGTGTGTGTCTCAAAACCACGTCCTGCTTACACACGCAGACGACGTGCAAGTCCAGTCCTCGCACGACAGCACTTCCAACAACAACAACCCCCTTCGTCAACCAAACTGCAGACCCTTTCCCCTCAGCCCAGCGCCATCCGCCCTTCCACATGTTTACGTCCAGCAGCCCGTAAGCTGTTAGCCTCACCACTTACGCCAACAGGACGAAGAATACTAAAAAACCAGGCACGCTTCTATAAATATCAGGACGAGGATGGACAAGCGGGCGGGAGGCTAATAGTGGCGATACGAAAATGGGAACTCCCTGTGCTTGGGGGAATAGAGCGGTTCTAGACCCAGCCTTGAGAGGTACACACCGACTAGACCGTCTCATGAGGGGGCAGCTCGTGGCTGATGGCTTACGCTCGACGGTGCCGTTGATTGCGACTTTGCTGCTGGTGCTGGGCGACGACGTTAGTAGACAGTGTGGGGTTGTTGTCGATGACGGGTTCGCTTGGCCGTCTTGGATGCGTGTCAGTCGAGTCGGCAGCCATACAGCACTAACAGCTGTCAAACCGCAAGAAACGAAACAAACACATTGGCGAACCAAACCAGCAACCAGTCCACACGCGACCACCGCCAAGACCTGCTTGCCGGGTCATGTCTTGGCGGCATCCGAACAACCAGGCAGTCACGTCAGAAGCAGACGTGGGGAAGTTGTCTCGCAAAAAAAAAAAAAAAAAGAGTTGGAGTAGTTCAACGCATGCAGGTCTAAGAGCTCGTATCCTCAACCAAGACAGATCCCAGCCCAATCATACCTAGATCCCCCCCCCAAAATGTAACAATGCCAACGCTCCTTTTCCGTTGCTTCCTCCGACGGTCCGAGACTGGCGGTGTCAATGTCACACCCGCTGCCAAGAACGAGGCCTGTACTGTATTCTCCTTCAGCCCTATGCGCCCTCCCCCGTCACATGCCCTCACATGGCGTCTGCCGCCTCATCTGACGTCCAGCCCCCCATGACGCCGGTACCAATCACAACCGTCTATTTGATACATGAAACCCCCGCATTCGGAGCTTTGTACGCCGGCTTAGCGTTACACGTCATTCTCGTATTTCTTTACGACGGCGCTTCCCAAATACGGTTGATCTGCTTCCTTCGAACCTGTCTCGCATGTCAGCTCATGATTCTTTCAGCCGCTCGCTGTCCAACTTACCATTGGTGCCAGGAACGTAACGCCTGCAAACAGCGCAAGCACCGTCAGGAGCAGCGTGATCTTGTCAAAGCCCTTGCCCAGCATGTCGAACGTGCCGCTCGGCGCAACACGCGTGCCGTAAATATCCACGCCGTACGCCACCACCAAGCTAGTGCTCTCGACAACCGCCGGCGTAGCAACAATGCCGTCGATGCCCACCACGTCTAGCTGGTGCGAGAGCATCGAAAGGGCGTCAATCTCCATCGCCGGAGAATACTTGATCAAACCCTCAGCCTCGATCTCAGCAGGCGTCGGGGCCCTGTCGACCGGTCGGCGCGGGTCCAAGACCTGGCGCGGAATGCCCACCAATGCGTGGGACTCGGGCAGATAGCCTAGAAGCTGTCGGTTTGCGATGCCCTGGCGGGTTTGTGTGACGGAGAGCTTGTGGATAGGCTGAGAGATGACGTAGGCTTGCGAGACTGCCCACGGCACCGGGATGCCACGGTAGCTGTCCACGGGGCTGAGGGACGAGAAATTGGCGGCATCGCCAAGCGGGCCCCTGTCGTTGGCCTCGGGTGATTCGTAAAGATCCGTCGCAACCAGCTGGTAGCCCTTGATCGACTGGTTGCTCCCGTCATCCAGGAGGTACTGTCCGAAGAAGGTGCATGCGTACCAATTTTCAGACATGGCGCATGAGATATCCTTGCTGCCATCGACGCCCTCAAAGACTTGAGACACGAGGACTTGGCCGGAAACAGTGTCCACAAGGTTGACAGATACCTTGCCAAGGTCGGCCTCCAAAGCAGCGACAACCAAAGTATTGGGGTTGAGGTACTTGTAGCTAACCCGTCGGTCGCCGAGCACGCGGCCGATGGACGCCACTGGGTCGTGCGCTGGACGTGTTGCGATTGAGACAATCTTCTTGCCCACAAACTGCTCCAGCTGCCACAACTCTGTTGCTTCCACAACGCCACCCTTGTCAAGGAATTTGATGCCTTTTAGGACATCCATGTGGTTGCGGATGACAAGGATTTCCTTGGGAATATCCTCGGTACCAAAGTCAACAAGCGGCCGACCGTCCACGCCAATCGAGAGCAGCCGTTTCCCAGAAGGGGTGTTGATGGTAGCGGTTCTGGCGACCAGCATCGAATGTTCACCTGAGAGCTTTTCAATGATCTCTCCCGTCAAGACTTTCACGGTGACCGACTCTCCCTTGGAGCCACGAATCGTCACGGTACCTTCGCTGGCATGGGAGATGGTGCCCACCACGTCCCATTTTTCACCCTCCCATTGTGGGAAGACGAGACTCGACCAGAGAACTTCACCGTGGTTGGCCGTGCTGAGTGCAGCCACACGTCCACGGCGCGTGGCGAGAACAATGATTTTGTTGAAGCCGAAGCTATCGCGATGCAGCCCCTCGGTCGTAGTTGTAGCTTCGGAGCCCGTGATACTGTTGATCAACCTGGAAGGAATTGACGCAAGGTAGTCTGGCAGGTACTTGAGTTCATCGAAGTGGCGGGTCACGCGATGGATGAAGGCGGAAACAGGGCTGGTATGCGCCTCCTCCTCGAGGACCTTAGCGTAGTTCTCCTCCTCGGGAATTTCGGCCCAAACAGCAGCAACTGCGGCGCTCAGACTCTCGGGGCGAGACCAGAGTTCGGCGCCGTTCTGAACCAGAACCCAGTCTTCCGTATCCGTGAGCCCGGCAGAGCGGACCGCAAAGCCTTCGCCAGCAGGCTTCTTGACAACCTCGGAGACGGCGTGAACAAACTCTGCATCCTTCTTCGTATACTCCCAGCGGGCAAGAACAGCGGGCGACTCCGAGGAGAAGACCATGACCTCATCGTAGCTGATGCGAGTGAAGTAGACGTTGGCGTTGTCCGAGCTCGTAGAGAAGGCGCCGACACCTCGAATGTGGGGGAGCTCATATGACAGCGTGATCTTGCCCGTCTTCAGGTCTGTGTGGTAGACTTCGGCTCTGTTTCCCGCCTCTGTTCTGGTGTGCACGAGGAAGTGCGGCTGCGACTGCGCCGTGTGCGGGGCATGGAGATTGACATCGACGACATCGGGCGCCAGGAGGATCTCCTGCTTCGACTTGGAGCCCAAAACCTGCACGCTGAGCTTGGAGATTGTGGGGTTCGTCCAAGCCACGAGAGGTGCGGCCGAGTTGGCGCCGACAAACATGACATCCCCAGCACCCTGAATCTCGCCCTTGTTGCCCAGGAAGGCATCGGAAACTCTCGACCCAGTGACGGTATCTAGGGAGGTGACTTTTATCGTGTATGAGCCTGGTGATCCGTGGAGCCCAATCAGATAGATGGTGCTGATATCTGTGGAGATTTGCAGAGGGATATCCTTGTTGACCTCGCGAAATTCCCAGACGACGGTACCCAGCTTGCCGTGCAAACGTCGCAGGATCGTGGCATTGTCTTCGTGGGACAGGACCAGGACGTCCTTTCGTGAGTTTTCCGTGACTTCCATAATCTCCAGGTCTTTGACTTCGCCCGCAAAGTCGGCCTGCCAGATGTTCCTGCCAGTCAGTCCATTCCACACCTGCACCCGCTGGCCGAGCGCCGCAGCAACCCAGTTCTCCGACTCGGGCGCCCTGAGGTGACCGCCGCCCACAGTAATGTTCTCAGAGATGCGCTGACGCCATACCAAGGCACCGCTGGCCGGGTTCACCGCGCCGATGATGCCGATGTCGCTGAGGGTGTAGAGCAGGCTCGCCTTGTCCTCTTTTCGCGGCCGGTGGAAGAAGGTGGTTTCGACCTGGGGCATGCCGACCAGGGCATGGTGGAAGTCGATGTGGCCGACCTCGTCGCGGAACACGGCCGCGACCAATGTTGATAGGCCCAGTACGAGGGCTGATTGGAGTGTGCGCCGCATGTCGGTTGTTGTCGAGCTTGATGACAATGGGGATGAGGAGCTTGAGGCTACCCTAGCTTCATGAGCTCACACACAACCGAGACAAGGGGGGGGCACATGGCTTAGTCACGGCTCTGGTGGAGACCCAGCAAGGCCAGCCAACCAAACATTCCCGAAAGCTTCTGGATCGTTTCGACTCTTGGGCCCACCCTGTATCTGACCCAGACCCAGCTCGAGGCCTTCACATGCCCTGCACTTCTGAATAATGGTTTGCTGAATGGGATATCGATGGCTTTGGACCCTAACGGTGGCTTGGTGCACTTGCACTCAGTTCTGCAAGGTTGAGGTTCCCAATAATGTCAAGATGCTAGTCTACACCTTCGAACAACCAAACCTGATGAAGAAGTGCCGGCTGCGGACGCAAAGTTCCAGTTGAGTTTGGGTTTGAGTACGGTATTGCTCAAGTGTTCGTTGTTGGAGGCAAGGTTTTTGCGAGTGACTCACGACATGTGCTGAAGTCAACTGAGTTTTGATGCTAATATTTCTCATCAGTCCTAGACCTACCTGGGTATAAATTACTTTGCCGTCCCGTCTTTCCCACATCCCAATCTATTCCTCGACTCCCATCGCAGCATTGTGGTCACGATTCGCTGGCACGCAAGACGCAAACTCTCAGCCTGTAATACCTACATATACACAGACATCAACACTTGGCATCATTATTCCGTCATTCGTTTATTCCAACAAACTACCTGCAATATTTCCTACAAGCATGGCCAATTTCACCGACCTTCCGTACGAGCTGCGGGAACAGATATGGACGCTTGCCATCCGCACGCACCGTCAAGGTGCACATTGGTTCGACTTATACAGCATGAAGGATGGCGTGAAACCGCGTGACGCCCGATACTTGATGAACGCCTCCCGTCTCAGCGGCGATTGTCAACTCGCTGCCCCAACAAAACATTCAACCATACGTCGCCAACTCCAATCTCGACGCGCAAGGCATACACTACAATTCTTCGGCTTACTGGATCGACGCTGGCTTGTGGACCGCTTGAAAAGAATCGCGGCTTATAATGCAGCACTATTTCAATGACAGGCAGCAAAAACTAGGCAGAGGAAGCGAGGATCGATTGAAACAGGAGCAAAGCAAAAGCTCAGCAACTGGCTATTTCTCCAATGAAGATTCAAAACCCCGTTTCTGGACGGTTGTCCCGGAACATGATCTCTTCATCATCCAACCACACGACATGTCCACGATACGGTGGCAATGGCTCGGATTTCAAGATTTGAACGTGACGTCTGCTCAGGCTCAACCAGTTATACAGAATTTCGGATTCGTTTACCAGCCTGAGTGGCACGAACAGCTCGAGAAGGCCTATCCATCTCTCCAAGACTCGGATATTTTCCAAACCTTGCTTGGAATATTCGAGGCGCTCCCTTCCCTTTGCAATATATGGCTCATTGACTACAGCATCAAGAAAATTCCTTATGTCTGTAATAAGTCAGAGTCTACCATACCAGCGTCGGAATCCTTTTACGTAGCAGATCGACAATTTGAGAGGGTTACTTATGGTTGCAACACTCTCAGGCCAGGCTGGGAGAGAGACACTTGCGATGGAAGGAGTTTCTTTCGAGGGTCGATGGATCTGGCAGATCAGCTTCAAGAGCAACTGCGCGAGGACACGAAGGTGAACCCTGAGTGGGATTCGGACTCGGGATGGGATCCTTGTTACGTGAACGTGATGGGTTGCATGTCACTGCAGGACTGACTTAGAAATTACTTGAGCCGTGAATGGATTTGCTTAAGACAGACACTGGATGAGGATTGCTTATCACTCATCCTTAACTTTCCCGCGGGTTTCCTTGTCCTTCACTCTTGACGTAGGGGAATGATAATTTGAACAATTAACCTAAGTGAATAGCCAATAATGAGTACAGTGTTTGATGAGAGAACCTTGTTCTGGTCTCAATCCAAAGATAGAGGTAGGTTCCTAGGCTGCACCGGGAAGGTTACAGGAGCCTGCCTTGCTTCTGACGAATTGAACCGATTCAACGACAATAGTCGAAAAAGATGGTGGTAAAGAAGATAGCTGCAGTATTGGCATCAATATCCAGCAACTGATGCCGCGAGCTCACACCGGCACCTGCCTCTACCACAGAACCAATGCCATCTGGCAGAGCAGTTCAAATACAACGAGGGGCCTGATGCAACGTGCATCAGGAACCACTAGCGGTTGCACAGCGAGATAAGTCTAGGCCGGTCCCCTACAGGCTTTCACACGTACGATGAACGATAGATAAGGTGCCGTACCTAGGTCATCTGTCAAACCAATCGCTGGATAAGGCAGGATAACCAGAAGCAGTGATTCACCGCCGGAAAATCATAGCCTCGCTAGTCACCGGGACTTTAAAGCTGCAGCTCAAGGTGGAATCTTCCTTTTCCTCCTTCTCTCTTCCTTCTCCTTCTATTTCAAACAATCGTGAAAAGATATGACCACCAAAATGGTGGGCGAGGCAGTCCTATGACGCCTGATATGTTCGCTGGGTCGGTACCCTAGCCGGTAACTGACCCATCCCACCATATCTCCGCTCGTCTGTACGGCGCTGCCTTCATCCCTGGCCCCTTGAGTTGTGCGTTCGCTAACTTCATGAGTAGAACATGAATTCTGGCATCCCTGTAAGATCAGCCCAGCCAAGCGCTTTCGATAAAATAGGCAGTCGATACATCAATGAACGGCGCTGAGTCCTTTATCTTTAGCCGGCAAAGAAGGAGGAGGCCCCTATGGGCAGGGTAAGGCCTTCGGAAAAGCCTCTTCTCCTCGTCCCTTTGCCTCTTGCCCGCTAAAGTATGAACCGTGACGCAGTCAACAGCATCGACTGTTGTTGGAACGATGGCGGTATGATATCCTCGGCTTATCTTTTGTTGATGCGATGATCTCACTCATCCAACAGCCCGTCTTTGCCGATCTCGCGGCCCCTGCGGCCAAGAAAGTAAGGATCCCCCCAGTTGTCAAATTGCTTTACTAGTCCCTTTTCCTGTGGAATCAATAAGTGATTAACCATCTATTGGCAGCAGAAACCATCGGTTAGTGTGAGCCTTTTGATGTGCAAGGCATTCAAGTACCCATACGACCACTTACACAACCAATCCTTCTAGGCTAGTCCTTTGGAGGTATGTACGAGCTCTTGCCTACCTTTTGGAGGAATGAATGCTGATATAGAGGTGTATTTTAGTATGCCAACCAACGGGTTGAGGTAAGCATTCTCTCTCCCACTCCCGTCATTGATAACTCCAGAAGATGATGGATGGCTCACTTTTGCCTAGCATTTCTCGGCCCTTGCGGCAGTACGCACTTCTATTGCTCGGCTTTAGCAGACGGAGTTAACGACTAGATATGAATAGACTCACCTCGACCAAGCGCGGGTAAGATATCTCAGAAAAGGAACGTATTCTAGAGATTATATATACTAACCACATCGGTGAACAATAATTAGCACCACCAGCGCCTGCACGAGGTAAGAACATATGCCACAAAGCGACGAACACCTCATCTGTTCAATCGCTAATTGAAGGGGTTTACAGCAGGCTTGTGAGAGGGCCGCTGTAAGCTTACTTTATCATGCTTTGACGTGTCGCCAGTATGACTGACACTCTTGGAAGAATTGGTCCATGAAAGTCGCAGCAAGTATTCCCTCCTTTCTGAATTTGATTATTTCTAATACATATTAGAGCTTGGAAGAGGAAGAATCCGTCGAGACTATTTCGGTAAGTGTTTCTCTCCTACCACATGTCTAGACTTTTTGCTGACGCCTCTTAGGCGTCCAAGATTGCCGAGCTGGTGGTAAATAACTGCAACATATGCTCCATGAACCAGGACTAGCTGTTTTGCTGACGCGAATGCTACAACTAGGAGAAGCTCAAGGCCAATCAGATAAGCAATGACTTTGGTGATCAAGACCACTAAGGTAGGCAATAACTTGAGTTATACTATGATGCAGATAGCTGATGAGTATACCAGGATGAAAAGAAGCCGGTTTTCCTCTCCCAAGCCCAAGAGGCTGACGACACAAGTCAAGCACATGCAGAGAGACAACTTGAAGAAGCTCTTCGTCGCATACGGTCTCACCGAGGACAAGGTGTCATACGACCAAAGCACGAGTTCCAGAACGCGGTCTTGTGTCGAGGATGTGCGGCGGGCGCGCGATTAAGGGAAGAATCACGAGCTACCTGGGAAGATGATGGAAGAGAAGGCATTATTGATAATTATTAACTACTTTATCTTGCCGTATCACCAACTGATGGCATGCATCGGCCTAATGTCCGCAAAATATGCATTGAAGAATCGGTCACTGCCCTTTTAGCTTTCCCAATCAACAAGTCCTTCTCGGCTTGAGTATCTGGTGAAAGCGCCCTCATCTTCCGAGACTCCATATCCGCTAGGATCTCGAGGGCGTCGTCGCGTTTCCGCTTCATAGAGGGGGCAGTCGCCGACGACGTAACATTCTGCTGGTTCTCCATTTTGCGTTCCCCTGATGTCGACAATTTGAATGAGACTTGGAAATGTTGGTACTGTTCGTAATGCTTCTTTTACCGGATTAATAAAGATCTATTGGCGTGTGCACTTGATGGAGAACAAGAGAGTTCATCCGACCATTCATTCTCGACGGGGATGACTACAAGTACCGAGAAATACTGTCGCCCATGGCACCTACCTCAGATGCTAGTCCTTGTCAACCATGATACCTACCTAAGAAAGTACTAAGGTAGTTGCAACATGTCCTGTGGCTCCAGATACTCACCATCCAACTACTTGACAACCACGTCCTGGAAGACCATGAGCGCTTCCAATGAAAACAGAACAATGCAAGCAATTACAGCCCCCCTCTTCGTTACCATGCCTCATTCACGCCCCCATGCTACTTCACACGCGTATGTGCTTTAAGCTATAGTACTGCCACATTTGACACTGGACTCGCCTCGTGCATGATCTATTTAGATGCCTACCTTCCTTCCTGTGTTGGAAGATCGAAGGAGGAAGCTGTTGTGGACGTTGAGCGGTAGTAGCCCCTGTCGGGTGGGATAAGCTACATGATTGACGCGTAGAAGCGCCTCCAAGCTCGATTGGGAAATATGGACGGCGACGTGGATGGAGCTCTCGGGTTGTTCCGAACAGGAGCGTATAACCCAGCTGCTGATGGAGGCATGTGCCGCACGGATTTGCGGTACGGTGGGAGCGCTAGACACGTACCTGGGCCAGGCCCAGCTTTTGGGGTGTGGGTGAGTATCCGCTAGCACACCAAAATACGGCTTCCATATCTTGCTGTAGGGGAATGTTCTGCCTCGTCCCACAAGCAGTTTCCAGGAAGGCTACACCGAGGCCCTTCGCGTCTCTAATATGTCACAGGCCCGGAGTTAGAGAATTAAAAATCGGAATGCGATATAGTATCATCGAAGAATATAAGCCAGAAGTACATAGGGCGGCTCAATATGAAGCGCGTTTCATGGATCTCTCCTATATCTGAACCCATGTTTGGTGTCTAAGCCAATATCTACCTCTGCCTCTATTATGGTATACCCAAGCAAAGAGGTCTTCTGCATGGTAATTAAGGTAGGCGCCATAGCTCTGACTTGCCGCCGAATAAACATTGCCCCTCCCGTCATCGGGGTTTGGCCATTGTCAGACATGTACACTTTCTTTTCCGTCTTCCTCCTTTCTCTTCTTTTCTCCCCAAGCCACCGCGAAAGATTGTGAGTATCCCCGGACGCCTGTTGATGCAGCTCATCAGATCACTTACATTGCTTCTTGACAGTAGGTTCCCCAATTCGGTAAGTCATATCCCAACCTCCGTCGTCGTTGACATCGCGGCCTCTTGACGATTATTCCTGGTACTGATTCTTGGCGTATGAGTAGACCCAATAAAGACAATGTAAGTCGCGTCTTTCCCATACAGTGTCTTCAATCTCTGAATAGACACTATCTGACGTTACTAGCACAGACCTCGCGATGTAAGTGGCGATGAAACAACCTATCACATTCCAAGGAACCTTCTGACCTATGGCACGAAAATTGGGTGGCATGGCTCCAAACAAGAAGGCAAGTGTCTCCTAATATACGCAACCACATCGTACAGGCCATTTCCGCTTACATCCATCGGTGAATAGTCGGCCAAGTCTGGCATTCCCGTAAGTAATACCTATCCGGCCGTTCTCGAACCAACACGCTGTCCCCGACCAATCGAGCAGCGCTTAATTTCTGTAGGCGGCGAAGCAGGATACGGCCCGCGAGGCCAGGGTGTGTCTTTTTCAAGGTTTCCCTTGTGTCTTATCCGCAGTGCCTTGTGATCCATGGAAAATGGCCGACACCCTGGTGGTCGTGTTCATGCCAGCTTTTGATCTCCATTCTCTCGACCCCCATTTACAGTCCGCAATGGAGAAAAGACGCTGATATCAGTTGACATAGAAACGAAATTTTGTAAGCGATTTCTTCGAATCCTGCCAGCACGTCTCCGAAAGAACCACACTAAGACACGAATTGCGATACAGTCAACAGCAACAACTGTTGTTGCGGCGGTATGTTACTGCTGCTCTTGTCTGATGATTGTCACGTATTGGTCTCACTGATGGACTAGGGCGATCCCGCTGAACCCGCGGCCCTCGTGGCCAAGAAAGTAAGCAATCCTTAGCAAAACATGTCCAATCAACCTTCGTGTACTGTCAAGCTCTATCTGATTAATGAATACTAAACCGTGCGTGTCTAGTCCAAACCAAGCGTTAGTGAACACAGCTGAAGAACCAGCAATCATGCCATACTTACAAAGCCATTGCGCTACTCTCAGCCTGGTACTGCCGATGTATGTTAAGAATACAAGAATCTCTCGCTTTTGCAGATAACTGATGAAATTTCTCTTAGTATGCACGCGCCAGAGAGGCTGTAAGCTCTCACTAGGAAATAGGTTGTCGATTGGAGTTGACTGACATGACTGATCTTGATGACAGTTTCATCGAGATCGCCTCGTCGTAAGTCTCATTCTTTACTCCACTTTGCATTTTCACTAATTACGAGGGATGCTATAGCGAGATCTTGATGAAATCAAGGTAAGATATAGTACGCTGTCCATGGTTTCGGGAAACATGCTAATCATGTTTTCTTCCTGTTAGAAATTGAATTTTTTTTGTGAAGTAAGTACTCACCAAAGCATATATTAGCGCATTTCAATATGAGGGTTTACTGATGGATTCGCTGTTTAGGACGATTGTGCTAAAGCCGCTGTATGTTCATGGTTCTATGTTTTGACTGTCCAGTCCCCAAGTCTAACACGACATGATGCTATGAAGGAGTGGCGTGACAAGGCCGAGGCAAGTATTGTCGATCCCTTTCAAAGAAACAAGCCAGGTCTGACAAATATTAGAAGCTCGAGGCCGAGGAGGTCGATGGATCCTCCGAGGTTGTTGCAGTTAGTTCATGGCTCTGTTTCTCTCCACCTCACTTTCTGCCGATCTTGAGAAGGGCCGCCAAATTGCTACCATGTTGGTATGTGACACCCAACCGTTCTCGGCCGCTACCTGAGCTGATGAATTAAACTCGCACAGGCGAAACTCCAAGCTGCCAAGGTAAGTAATCATGTGATGAGCAGCGAAATACGAATGACAAATTGACAGAGCGATAGGCCGAAAAGACCGGCTTCGTCGCCGAAGCCGAGGCCGAGGAGGGCGAGAACGTGAGTGCATACCATGACTACCAGTAATAATACAGCCTTGAACCGGTTGAAAATAATTGCTGGAAAAGCAGTGATCGGATGTAAGTATGAACAATCTGGCTTAGCATGGCTTAAAATGTGCTGATACCTTTGACTATTCAGTATCTTTATATATTTTTTTGTACCAAGTGTAAGTACTTCTGGAATCTGATTTAACGTTTGAATGATGCTAATTGTATTTTGCACACAAAAGCAGTTGAGTATGCTGCATACCTTTGCTACAGTGTTTGTGCAAAACTGACAGTCTTCCGTTCGTTGACAAAAGACAGACATCCAGTGGAATGTAGATACAAGAGTCTGGCAAATTTCATTGAAGTTGGCAGATTGCTCATGCTACACGCATCAGTAATTAAAGGTCAGAATCTTTTTGGGGGCAGCGGCCCGTCGACAGACTGATCAGAAACCAATTGCATAGTGAGGATGAATTAACCAGTGGAAACGGTGACAGCACGACGTAAAGGACGGCACGAGAGACGATACTATTACATCGCTCGCGCTCTTGTGATTACGAGATGTTCAACAACCACCACTTTGCAAGTCTCGCGGCCAAACCCCAAGAACTCAACCGCTAATGCCAGATCAGTATCATTGATGGGCAGAGGTACGGTTTCGAGAACTCGTTTCCCACACCGCTGCTCATCAGCCACACAGCCGAAATGCATAGAGCTTCACCGTGGAAATCATTTGGCAGAAGCTGAGAGGACGGATGACTGGGGAATGGCCATGTACTTGTATCACCTAGGTAGCGGGCGGCGAAGTCGGCTCCTGTGACCTCCTCGTGGTGCTGCCTGGGAACCTGGCTTCATCATCGGATGGAGACCAGAGCCAGTACAGGAACGCGGAATACATTCAATTGAATAATTTAATGCATGCACGAATTTTACCATAATGAGCTTAAAATCTCCAAGTGAGAATATCTTCCCTTTGTACTCGGTTAACTTGTCGGTGATGTACCTCACTCTGATTCTCCTACGTCAACGGTTGAAATTCTACTAACCAAGAAACCAAGTGAAGCGTTTATGTGAATCTTATGTGCAGGTATGGCTTGAGACCGAGTATCTGTGCAAAATACTGGGCAGGCCTTGCAGACCATCGGCACGCGCGGGACTCCTAGTCAGCGGTCACAGTGGCTAACATGGGCCAAGGGGATATCTTGTATGAATATCGCTACGAGCTCTAACGACCGAGGTATCTTAATTGTATATAAATGGGTAACATCAAGCATGCCCTAGATATGGCCGAGAGCTGGAGCGCATTGGAAATGAAGGATGTGCGGTGGATATAAATGGTCGAGGTATCGGTGGAAGGCGTTACTCAATACTCAAAGACTTCTCGTACATCATGTAATCGGTTGGACCAGATAGCATTCCCGCAATTTCAGGATAGTCCTCGCAAAAATTCCCTTTCTTGACCAGACGATAGCCTAGTCGAAGGTACCAAGACGCCAGTCTCATTCTGAACGGATCCTCGAATGTGGTTGGTATAAGCGCTTCAACATGCATTACGGAACAGCCCTTTTGCCGGCACAGATTCTCGGCGAAGTTGGCCAGTTCCCGTCCCGTTCCTCCGCCCTGGTAGGCGGTATCCAGCGCCAGCATGCCGAGCCTGCCACTCTTGGGAGTCAACACCTTGATCGAGACGCAGCCTATGACTTTCCGCAGTTCATCAGGCGCGGCGGGATCACCGGCGACGGATGCAACGGCGAGTTCGCCGTTTCGAATCAACTGTGCCACCTCCTCGGCTGATGTCCGCTGGAAACCCTCCGTGAAGAGGTTGGACGCTGTAACCGCGAAAACCCGGTTGACGATGGAGGTAAGTCGGGACACGAGCTGAGCATCTTGTGCGGCCGATGCTGGAGGAACGGCGATGGTGACGGGTTCACGATGTGGCGTTGGGGACTCGATGGTTGGCGTGAGCGTCGTTGCTGGCACGACGACTTCTGACGCCAGACTCATGATGTTGAAAGGTGCTCAGGAAGAAGCTTGAAAAGATGAGGACGATGGGAGCCAATAAAGCGAAGGGCGAGGGAGGAACTGGCCAATCTGGCATCTATGGACATGCATCGCTCAGCTAATTGGCTGCGGAACGCCCCCGGACGTATGAAGCGAGTAGACGTTGGGCGACATGTCTTTCCCATTCGATGAGCCCTGTTCGTATGGAGATTCCACGGACCATCCGTGGTTGCAGGCGACGCGATCGCCCAGCACTCGGATTTTCTCCGGGTAAGGTAAGCTTGGCAGATACCTGTTCAAGGCTCCGGCTGTCACAAGTTCTGGGCGTTCATGTCGTCATTGCATTCAATCTCTTCCATAGAGGAGGAATGTATGACCGGACACGAATGACTGCGTGCGAAGGCTGGTATCCTCCTCAACGAGACATGTCAATCAACAACTAGATGGTGAAAGAGGACTAGCAGGAACCATCGTGGCCATCATTCCTGATCAACCTCCATTGGATCGATCAAGGGGCAACGTGAAAGCGCGTCCGTGGCCAGGTGAAAACTGGCACCGGGACGTTTGTGGCTGTTAGTGTGCCTTTAGGTGAGCGGCATTCTCTTATGCACCACCTTGAGTCGAGGTTCTAGGACTTGTTCTGGATATGCATTCACTGCAATCTGCCGAGCCAGGGCAGGGTTGTCCCAAAGCTCGACCAGTGGAATTTAATCAAGGTGGGATCACTAGCAGAGTTGATGACAGGGCAAGCATCTCATGAATGGGACTTCATTCAAGATGCCAAGGATAATATTACGCAATGTCCTGCAGCCTCGCATGTTCACACCCGGAGACAGCTTCGGCTCCCGATACCAGCCCATGCTTCATGCGTCTCGATCAAGAAGTCAAGGGCGTGTCCCGGAGACCTGAAGATGGCGTAGAGTAGCACTGCTATTCTCAGCAAGAAAATGTATAACTATCTGCCGAAATGATATATCCGAGATAGGGTACTCCTTATTGACATGCGTGGACGCAGAGAGTAACACAACAGGCCTCAGTCCTGTTCTACTGCGCCTCTAGTTGACGCACTGCGAGTACCACTGGTTGCTGGCCCTACACGTGCCCTGCGAACAGCACGTCGCTCCCTGCCAGCCCTGACCACCACACTGGCCCCAAAGCGCAGCACAGGTAGGTGAAGGAGTTCCGCCGCCACCGCCGCCGCCACCGCCGCCGCCGCCGCCGCCTCCGCCGCTGCTGAGCTGGCTGTTCACAAACGTCAAGGCCTGCTGTCCATAGATGCTGACATACTGCTGGTGGTGGTTCGCGTCGTTGCCGTTGCAGCAGTACGGGTCCTGGCTGTCGCAGTAGGATCGCAGCTTGGCCGCGTTGGCGCAGACGTAGCCTGAGGGGCGAGCCGAGAACTATGGTCACCGGTCAGGGGATGTGCGGAGGTTAAGCTGGTGGAAAGGGGAGGAAGGGCATCAACTTACACCGCCGGCCCTGCATGTGCCTACCTGCGAGGCCACTCCATACTGATACCGAGGGCTCCCGAGGAAGATGGCCGCCCTGATCTGGTTGATGGCCGACGCAGAGATGGGAGGTGTCGAAGAGCTGATGCCGGCTCCCGAGTCAGGGCCTCCGCAAAGCGCATTGTCCATGATTTGGCCTCCCTATCGCACCCAACAACCGCGTTAGTCACCAATCCGCGACCAGTCCTCCCTTCAACCAGGTCTTACCTGAGAGTACCCAACCAGCACGATCTGCGCATTCGGGCATCGCTGGTGGAAGCTGTTGACGGCCGAAGCCACCGCCGCGGTGCCCTGTCGAACCGAGTCGCCGTACTGGATGCCGCCGCACGAGGACTGCCCGCCGCACGCGGGGTACGTGATGGCCTCGGACGTGGCGCCCGAGTTGGCCGCCCTGATCATATCGACGAGGCGTCCCGCGGAGCCGTAGCCGGGGCCAACCGTCGTCTCGCGCGCGCCGAAGATGTGGATGCTGGGGCACGACTGCGCGTTGGCGAGCATCGCGCAGCCTGCCACGAGGGCCATGACTGAAGCTGAGACGGACCGCATTGTGATTTCCAGTGAAGCACTGCGAAGTTGTGATGCGGAAATGGCTTGGCCGGTATCTTTGCAAGGCATTACACGGCACGCTTATATACGCCCATCCTCCGCTTTCCCCAGTTTCGCGTGGGTGGCCAAGAAAGGAAGTCGGAGCACCTCCGGGCCCCGGCTCGTCCGCATTGGCACAAAGTCGTCCTCGGGAACTGATTTTAGCCTAAATCACGTCCACGAGCCTGCCCAATCTCACATGGCCGCACCACCGGACCCGGGCAGACGGAAGCAGGCCGGGCTTTAATGCCACAAGCTGGAGGTTAACGCGCCGGGGGACGGCTCGATGTGATTGGGTACCAGACACGGCGGCTCCCTGGTTGCGATCCGGTCTAGACATCTCTAGCAGTGACGGAGGTTCGTTTTTCGAGCTCAAACGGTTGGAGCTGGCGAATTGCAAGGATCCGTGCTTGAATTCCGTCGCGGAACAGACATAGTATCGGAAGCTGCAGCATGACTTTAGCCAAGATGAATTTGGGGTCATGCGACGTTCGGGTGCGATTTGTGTCACCCTCATGACGCTTCGCTCTTGCGGTCATGACCGATGGCCCGAGAATTAGCACGGCAGGAGTTATCCGGGTCATGCCATGACTGGCTGGAAATAACCGTCTATTACCCCGTCTTTTCTATGGCAGACAAGGCCAACCCCCTTCTTCATCCATTCCTGCAATGTCTAATCATACATGAACTTGCTCAAAGAGGGGAGTTGTCCAGAACAGTCTCTTCAAGCGACCTCCAGCCCGGCTGTCCGAACCTCTTGAGGAGCTCCTCGGCGCGCTCCCTCTGGGGGATGGTGTGCCACACCTCATCTTTGGCGAAGTCCTCAGGGAACTGCTTGTCGGGGAATCTCCTGCGAAGCACCTCGAGCGTCTTGTTGGCGCTCCATACTCCACCAAATGCGAAGATGCGCTCGTCCTGCACATCCGGAAAGGTGGCGCCGGCAACGAAGAGTCTGGCGACGTCGCCAACGTTGACGTAGTACTCTGAGGCGCACGCCGTCAGCTTCATGCACGCTCAGGATGAGTTGCTCGAGGGGTTCAACTTACGACCGCGGAGCATATGGAGGAACGGGTGTGCTTCACCGCTGAAGATTGTAGCAAGTATGCCGGTGGTACTGGGGTATCCGAACTTTTCCTTGTCCAGGCTCTTGCCAAAGACCAAGTTGGGCAGGACTACACTCGGGCTATTAGCACATGCCATGTCATTTATTACTTGATGTCTTTCTCCGACTGCACTCACCGGTGTTGACAACGAGATCTGGCCGCTCATGCTTGTGCTCCTTGTGGTATTTCCAGATGGCCTGCTCCTGCTGGGTCTTGCTCGCAGCGTAGACGTCGGCGCCCTTCTCCGGAGTGTACGGCTCCTGCCAGGCACTGGCAACGGCGGCCTCGTTCCACGTGTCGTTGGTGGTGGTAACGGGAGTGTCTCCCGGCTTGATCCCCTGAACGACGGCGGACGAAGAGGAGCACTGAACGAAACGCTTCACGCTGGGCTCGGAGTACGCGGCCTTGAGGGCGCTGACGGCGATCTGGATTGCTGGAGTGATGACCTCGTTGGGGTTGGAGCTGAAGCTAACGTCAGACGCAACACTGAGAACCGCAGAAGTGCCTATGCCATCCATGTCAGTACAGTCGGGAAGCAAGCGAGGGCCTTGGCAGCCAAACCTTTGACGGCTTCGCTCAATGCGTCTTCCCGCAGGAGATCCTTCACTTCAGCGAGCTCGAAGGCTCCCTTGCCGTACTTGTCCTCGAAGAATGGGACCATCCATGCACTCTTTTCGGCGTTGCGGACGGTGCCGCGGACCTTGAAGCCGTGCTGCAGGAACCCGTCGACGACGTTGGCGCCCACCAGGCCGTTGGCGCCGGTGACGAGGACGGTGGAGCCCTGTGGCAGAACGGAGTCCTTGATGATGGCCATGTTGTGACGCGCAAAAGTGGAGCGTTGTCGGTGAATGATGAAAATTCTAGGTATTTAAACGAGTTGCTGGAATACTGAAGCAGGATGAGAATGGGTGATGTGAACAAACAGGAACAGCTCCTCGGCGGGATCATCCCCAACTCTTTATACCTACCCATCACGACTTGTCGGCGACCACCAAATCCGCGGCTCCATCAAACCCCGGCGGGGGCCTCCGCGCATCGTTTGTCATGCCAAAGGCCTGGACACCGTGGAGTTGGCGGACGAGCGATAGACGCTATCGCCGCCGGCCAATCCGATGCGACCCCTCCAGGGTTGGGAAAGGCTGTGGCTGATATTTGTTTCCTCATCGGGAAGTAGGTTTGGCCTGGTCGGCCGAATTCCGGACTGGTTTAATAATCCTACCGGGGGGGCTGTCGCTGGTTCCTGGATGCATGCAGCGAAAGTATGCATTAAAAGTGAGTATCCCAAGGATCCCGAGGTACTTGTGCTATGCAGGAATCAGTTCCAGACGCCAAGTTGTTAGTTGCGATACCTCGCTCCATCGTTACCCTCAAGGTATAGCCAAATGTCCGGCACAGCCGTCCTTGATCTTCGTGAAGCTTCTTCGTGAATGCCGGCTCCGGCAGGCGGGATTCATTGCATCATGTCTCCATGCTAGCTCGCGAAAAGGAAGACCAATAATAGCCTCTTGGGCCACTTGGGTGGAGCGGCCGCTGCGGACATTGCTACAGCCAAGTCCACCGAGGAATTTCCCGAAACGGTTGGAGGTTTGGTCTTGCTTACACAGCATGCGGATTTAACAGGTGATGGTGGCTGAGCTACTACATAAATGGACATCATTCTGGAACACCAACCCCCCCCCCCCCAAAGGTTTGAGCGGATATGGATAAATTAGGAACTGCATGAGCTGCCTAATGAGCAAGTCGTCGTCATCGAAGCCGAGGTCATTATTCCCTGAGACAAGAAGAAAAATCATTGCCACCACTATTGACTGGCGCGGCCTCTCACATCATCGCATGAGTCTGTTGCAACCCCGAGTTCCCAAAACGCAGATGTCATTCATGCACGGCACCACCGTCATGATACAACACGCAACAACCAGATCCCGACCGCGGCCTGGAACAGACTAATCATCGTACGCCTCCTCATACGCCTCTTCATACTCTTCGCGGGCCTCTTGAAGCTCTTCGTGCTCTGAGCTGCTGGCGTCGGAGTCGGCAGCCGCCTCGATGGCTTCCTCGTAATCTTCACGCGCTTCGTCGAGTTCCTCCTGGTCGCTGCTAGACACATCATCTGGAGGAGGAGCCTCCTCGTACGGGACAGGAGCCGGCGCCGGCGCCGGAGGGGGGGCCGCATACACCACCTCTGGGTCGCTGTCGTCAAGAGCGTCTGCGATGAGCATGCCACCGACCGCACCAACCGCAACACCGGCCGCAGCGCCCAGCATCACGTTGCTGCTGCTGCTCTTCTTCTCGTGCTCCTGGGAGTAGCCGTGCTGGCCGCCGTGACCACCGTAGCCTCCATGACCTCCATAGGCGCCGCGATCGCCACCATGTCCATAGGGGTCACCGCCCTGCCCGTAAGAGTCTCCGCCGTGTCCATAGCCGCCAGTAGATCCGTGGCCGTAGCTGTCATGTCCGCCCTGGCCATAGCCTCCAGGTTCGCCCCCATAGCCCCGGGACCCATCACCAGAGTGTTGACCGGGAGCCTCCCACTGGCTGCGACCGGAAGCCTCTTCTACATAGTACCATCGCTGATGACGCTCGTCCCAGCGGGAAACCCAGCCATGTGGCAGAGGCGGCTTGTCAGCTGGAGGGTTATACGCCGGCGCACGATAGTCGCTAGGTGGAGGGGGCGAAGAGTACTGGCCGGGGCCAGGAGGGGGAGGCTGGCTGCCATACCCGCGAGAGTCCTGGTAGTGATCTCCGCCGGGAGGAGGAGGGCCGCTCGAGTGATGGCTGGCATACGAGTCTTCAGGACGAGGTGGTGGGGGGCGGTTGTAGTAGTCTCCTTGGGGGGGACCGCTGGAGTGGTGGCTGGCGTATGAGTCTTCGGGATGAGGAGGAGGAGGTCGGTTGTAGTAGCTGTCTCCAGGAGGGCCGCCTTCGTGAGGAGGGGCGCCGTAGCCACCGTGCTGGGGAGGACCCCCGTAGCCTTCATGCCCGCCGTAGCCGCGGTGGCCTATAATCATGTGAGCACATGTTCGTTCAGTCATGTCACTGTCAACCTCAAAATACCGGTGAGATGGATGAATATTTTTAATGATGAAAAAGATAGGAAAGGTGCAGAAAACATCGTGAGGAAAACGCATTGGTTCGCGGAAGAAACTTACCAGAGCCCTCATCATGACGCTGCTCGTCCTTCTTGTCATCCTTGTCGTCCCCGCCGATTCCTAGGTTCTCTAGCTTATCAGTGAACTTCTTGAAGAACGACATGATGAAGCCGCGTGGGTGAGAAGCTTTGTGTGATGGTTCTTGGGTTCCTTCGTTGGAGTTGGTGGAGAAGGGGGGAAAGAGGAGAAAGAGGGAGATTCAAACAGGAGCAGGAATAGATGAGCTGCCCCTTGAATAAATACCTTTGACGGGCCCGTCACCAGCTGGCAACGGTGAATAGGTGTTCTTGGGATAAGATAAGGTAAGGTAAGGTCGATCAAGAGGCAGCTTGGAGGCAGGTGGGATGTTGCGTTGCCCCTCCATCACTCCAGCGACCCATGCATCTCCACCGTACGCGCACTGTGCGATAGGGAGTACCGATCCTGCTGCGGCATGGGGGCGCCTGCCTAGACTCCCTGGAACGGTTCGAAGTAGAGCGTCACAGTGGGAAGGTTGCGAAGTCGTACTGGGACGGTTTGACGTCAGATGTCTTAATGCGAGCAAGAAGAAAGCACATGATGTTCATTATTTCGAGTCATTTGTTCCTGATTAGCGACACGTACATCAATCGCATACATTTCATGGCCTTGGGAGATATCGAGCCATGCCTGGCAAATGCTTGTCAGGTAGTCCGGCGGGCTAAACCATGCGCTGCCACTCCTCTAAAGGCCAAGGACCACTTCATCGAACCAGTCTCGTCGGTGCTGTTCGCGGGAGAACCATCTTCGGGTCGCTAGCACTCCCGCCCTAGCGGTTGAGCCCTACTGTTATACCACTGCTAGCTGGGCAGCCAAGCCACTAATTATATCTCCACCGCAACGGCCGTTGAAGGCGGCTCTAGCGCGGGGGGTTGGAGCTTAAAGGGACCAGCGGGGCAATGAGGGGCAGGGCCCTGCCACGACCACCACCGTACGCGTCTGGCAGGGTGCTGTAGAGAGGTCGAAGCACCCCACCTGGCCTGGCGCATCAGCCCTCCTTCATGAAACAGCTCTCAGCATCATCCCTTTGCGCAACAATCGCCAAGCGCCTCCTCGAATTCTCTCTGCGCCCGCCCAACGCCGCGGTTTGCACGGATCCTCCATTGCGAACACGATCGAAGCAGTGCCAATACCTACGAGAAACGAGGACTCGGCGTCGCCAAGGAGGCCGCCAAGGGCCGCAGCCCAGTGCCTCAGTCAGCTTGGGGCAAACACAGTCGTCGTCGCCATACGCCCAGCCGGCATCTCACTCCCGAGCCAAGCACTCGTCTGCCCTATTACCACCTTGGCGTCAGGCATTCTTTTGAAGGAAAGCAGCTGGACCCTTCGATCTCTCGAGATCCCCGGTTTAATTGGTCCCTTGCGCTACCTCCAGGACGGGCCACCTCGTCGAATCAGTGTCAGGCCTTCGCAGGCCTCCAACTCCAACGTGTCGCCTTGAGCTACCGGTCTGCGGCAAGCCTGGGCTGGTCAATCCCATCTGCCACGATTAGGATCGCTCCGATCCGTGATCTTGGCCTCGACCTTATTTCTGCCTCACCAGGGAAACGTTGTTTGTCGCACCGAATTCCCTCAGTCTCGTCCCCTCTCCCGCCAGCACCACCACACAGCAACGATGTCCTACTACGGCGGCGGCGGCGGTTACCCTGGACAGGGTCATCACGGCGGCTCGGACTACCATCGCCAGGATGGCTATGATCGACCTCCCCCTGTTCCTTCTCATCCGTCCTCTGGATACCACTCTGGTGGTGGTGACTACCGCCCCCCTCCTGGCCCTCCCGGCGGTTACAGCTCCGGCCATGGGGACTACGGCCCCCCTTCTGGTCCACCTCCGTCGTCCGGGGGACACTACTCGGGCCATGGTGACTATGCTCCTCCGTCCGGGCCTCCTCCCTCTTCCTACGGCGGCCGTCACGACTCCGACCACCGATTCGGCTCCGGACATGGCCAGGGTGGCGGTCCGCATCGCTATTATCCCCCTCCATCGCACCCTCCACCGCCGGGGCTCGACTCCTATGGGTACCCTCTTCCCCGGGCAGGGTATGCCCATCATGCTCGGTCAGGGCCGCCGCCTCCCAACGCGCCACAACAATTCGGCCATGGCGCTCCGGACGGTTATACCTTCCAATACTCCAACTGTACGGGTAAACGCAAGGCTCTGCTGATTGGAATCAACTATTTTGGACAGGAGGGCGAGCTGCGCGGGTGCATCAATGACGTCCACAACGTCTCCTCCTTCCTGGTCAACAGGTACGGCTACAAGCGTGAGGATATGGTCATCCTGACGGATGATCAAGCCAATCCTGTCATGCAGCCCACAAGGGCCAACATCATTCGCGCTTTAGGCTGGCTCGTGGAAGGTGCCCAGCCCAACGACTCCCTTTTCCTTCACTATTCAGGTATGTATACCGGGATTTCTCCAGTTGCAGGGCGTTCCCAAACTCGTAGTGGGAGTATCTACTAACACAACTTGCAGGTCACGGTGGCCAGACCGAGGATGAGGATAACGACGAGGACGACGGCTATGACGAAGTCATCTATCCGGTCGATTTTAAGGATGCCGGCCACATTGTCGACGACGAGCTCCACTTTCGCGTTGTTAGACCCCTACAACAGGGTGTGCGTTTGACTGCCATTTTCGACTCTTGCCACTCCGCGACGATCCTCGATCTGCCGTACGTCTACTCAACCAAGGGTGTTCTAAAAGAGCCCAACCTGGCCAGGGAAGCAGGTGAGGGCTTGTTCAATGCTTTCACGGCATACGCATCGGGTAACATGGCTGGCGTTGCCTCTTCCGTTTTTGGGTTCGCCAAAAGTGCTTGGAGCGGCGACGATGCCTACGAAAAGACCAAAGAGACGCGGACATCACCTGCTGACGTCGTCATGTGGTCCGGCAGCAAGGACGACCAGACATCGTGAGTTCCCATCTAACCCAAGGAAGGCGAGCGTACTAATGGCAACGTCTCGCACAGCGCCGACGCAACCATCAATAGCCAGGCCACTGGTGCCATGTCGTGGGCGTTCATTTCGGCCCTCAAGGAGAATCCTAAGCAGAGCTATGTTGAGCTTCTCAACAGTATCCGCGACGTGCTCGAAACCAAGTACACCCAAAAGCCTCAGCTGTCATGCAGCCACCCGCTTGGTATGTTCATCTTTTTTTCCGGAACGTCAACATGCACCAAGATATCGGCTAACACCATCTTGCGTAGACACCGATCTCCTATTCGTGATGTGATGACTTTCAGTCGGCTGCAACGGCCTGCGCCGCAGTGCAGCGCGCACGATGTTCTCGAAATTTCGTCCACTCAATGGAATAGAGATAAGTTTCTTTGGGTCAATGCATGCCTCGCCTGGGGCAACGCAAGCAATTCTTTACACAAGGAAATTCCTAGATATAAACGTATATCAGCACGATGTTACGAAATTCATGGCCAAGATGATGCCGGCCAAGCAGGCAGATTGTCAAACTCCAGGTCTCATATCAATGCCTCATCTTGATTCACTCTCCGTCATAGTTTGGTAAAAGCCGATGATCATGAAACAAGCATTCCATACCGCATGCCGTACCAGGGATGAGATCTCCGCCAAGAGACCAGTTGGCCCACTTGCCGCATTCCGAGCCCTGACATGCTCCTTGTCTCTCAACAGCACCCTTTTACATGCCTGTTTTCTGAACACATGTTCGTACTTGAGGAAGATTGCTCTGAGTCAAGGGCCCAGAGACCCGGGGACTGGGCACTGACAATTTTTCGAGACCCCTGTTTTGTGGATTGGACCGAGAGGTTGAAACGACCCTTCATCTTGTCTAGGCCATGATTGCCGATGTACGTTCATCGTCATTGACTGCAAGCGACGGTACTGAGATTGCGTATAAGTTAGGATAGCGGTGTCAATCAAACCTCAGTCATCAACGTGAAAGCTTCAGGTCTGGTACCGGTCACGCAACGACAGGGTCTGTAAAGGTGTTTTTTGTTTTTGTTTTTTTTTTCAAATTAAAAATAAAAAGTGGACGATCACGATCTGGATACTCATCTCGTGGGTCTTGGAAGGCAATGTGTATTCTCCGGGTCATACTGCAGCTCTGACGTTTGTTGTGCGCCTCATTGTCCTGCGACTATTGATCCGTCACCTCCTCCAGGACGGACGTTCCGGAAGACAGGTCTCCGCTGGTCCACTGCCACGTCTCATGTAGCTGCAACTTTCCGTCCGGCAATCTGACAGGCCTAGACTGGCAACGACCCGTCATGAGGGCGCCATCCTTGTTGACGTGGTGATACCGCATGTCGAGCGTACCGTCCTCGCCGACCACAGCGACGAGGCTTCCCTTAGCGACGGAGCCGCCCGAGTACTCGGCCCAGACGATGTTGCCGTCCTGGTGGTAGTGGAAGCGGGTGTCGTCACCCACCTCTCCGTTGGGGGAGTTGGAGGCCGGGCGGAAGGTTTTGCCGTCGTAGAGGCTCATTGTTTTGCTCTTGTCGCACGGGGCGCTGGAACGTCGGGGCGAGGCAGGTATGCGTTTGAAACGAATGTCGTGAGCGGTTGCCGGTGGTACAATTAAGCTTTGGTTCCTGGAGACGGTGGCAGATTGCAGGAAGGTGCTGTATGAGTCATCGTCTTCCTGCCGCAAGCCTAACACAAAATCTGGGTCTGGCGCCGACGAACTGTCCGTAGATGGTCTTTGTTTTCGCATTTGCGCCGACCGCGGAATGCGTATTTCCTACGACAACTACCGTGGCTCCATGGCACTCTTTCGTTTGCTTCTTTGGAGCTGCCGTGAGGCTATCGCAGCTGCGAATAGGTAATGCTGCGCATGGTAGTATCCGGAGTGGGCTGCACAAGGTATGCGCCTACGTACCTAAAGCGACAGCAGCGTGAACTCTGCGTCCGCCTGTCTCACTGAACACAGCATCCTAGGTTGGTGGCTGGCAGCTCTAGTACCACATCTATCATGGTAGCACGGCGTTTAGGTTTGCGCCATGGCTCGACATGCCGGCGTCAACTTT
>KL660218.1:0-42048 GCA_000732775.1 Stachybotrys chlorohalonatus IBT 40285 | reverse complement strand
CCCCCCCCCCCCCCCCCCCCCCCATGTCGCCAGTGCTGAAACGAGACACTGGCAATCTATGACAAGCATCTCCGGCGCCCTGTGATTGGAGCCAAGGCGGGACGGGTTATGCAGGGTCTGGAGTCTAGACCTCGTTCCATGGCACAAAGCGGCAGCAAATCACGTCCCTGCACGACATCTAATGTGGCACGTCCGACATACGAGAGATAGACGAGAGGGGCGAACCACTGCGGCCGCCGGATGATTTGCAACAAACAGAGCGGTTCGCATTTCAGGGACCCATCAGCTCGTACGTGCGTTGCGTTGCGTCTGGCAGCATACGTACGTACGTGCCTACATAGAAGCACGCACATCCCACCCACCAGCCGGCTGCCGTATACGCGTTCCCGCGCACTCTAATCACAAAGCCTAATGTTATGCACGTCTCCGATCCCTCGTGGGCCGACGCCTCCCAGGTGCCGTAAAAAAGCTTCCGCTTTCAGTCGGTGGCACAAGAGGCCGGAGCTCTGACTGTGGAAAATAATCCCAGAGCTGTTTGTTTACTCTCGCAGCGCTTTTTCCTACCTCTTCCTGCGACACTTCCCGCCGCGTGCGCTCCAGGGATCGTCCGCAACCGACGGCAGCATGAGGGTGCTAGTCTTCGACGATGCCGACTTTGCCAGCAGGCTATGCGTCCACGAGGCGCTATCGCGTGGCCACGATGTCACCGTCTTCAGCCCTGAGCCTCGCCCCGCCTCTGGAGGCGTCGCCGTCGTGGTAGGCGATCGTTTGCGGCCAAGCGATTTGTCTCAGCTCGACTCCAAGTCATTCCACACCGTCATCGACGCCTGGCAGGGCGACCCGGTCGCCGTCAAGTCTGCGCTCCAAGCCCTCAGTCCCCGCATACAACACTACATCTACATATCCTCCATCAACGTCTACAACACGGAGGACGCCTCCGGGCCAATAACAGAAGACTCTCTTCTATGGGAGCTCGCCGAGGCACCGTTGCAGCTATCCAAGAACAAAGTCGGTGGGGAAATCAACGCCTTGAGATCTGGCGTACCAACTACGCTCGTCCGCTGCGGCCACATACTTGGTCCCAGGGAAGACCCCGAAGGGGGGTTGTCATCATGGCTACGGCGGCTAGATAAGGGAGGTCCTACACTGGCACCGGGATCTTGGGATGCCAAGTTGCAGTACGTTGACAGCAGGGACTTTGCCGAGTTTGTAATCGACGCCGCGGAGAAGAAGAAGACAGGACCATTCAATGCGATACACACGACAGGCCATACCACGTGGGGCAGCTTTCTCGAAACAGCAAATCATATTGCGGGCGATAAAGCTCAATTACACTGGCTGGAGTTTGACAAGATAGTAGCAGCAGGGGTTCAAGCGCGGAAGGAGAAGCCGTTATGGCTGGCCCCAGAGAGTCATGCTGTGTTTGACGCAAGCAAAGCAAGTGCTGCGGGCTTGCGCACCCGGCCTACGAGCGACACCATCGCCGATACGTGGGCGTGGATGAAGGATTCGGCGCAGTCAGGAGACGGGCCTTGCGGGGTGGGTTTGGACCCTGACAAGGAGGCTTCGGTGCTGAGGGAGCATTTTGGTGCGCAGATCTAGATTTCTGCTTCGCCCGCCTCTATCAGGGAAGATTACGGTGGACCAAGGTGGGATGAGTAGTGACCATGAACATGGTGTTGTTTTCACACCGGAGAGGGTTAGAATGCGCAACATGCATGAACCCGCCCGCCCGTGGAGGATTGATCTAGTGGGCAGCCTGAATGGCGGAAAGACGTTCCGGCAGAGCCGAGGTACACGTCTCGCGTTAATTGACCAACAGTAGCATTTTCATGTTTTCACACGTCGGCGTTGATTGGCCCTGTTTCTTTGTTGTTGCACAGCCAGTTTAGTCCAAGACGGGGGAGTCCGTCAAGTAGTCAATCGGAACATTATATCAGGCTGTAGGGGATCAGCAACGGAGGTGAGAATGCTGTACGCGCGCAAAATGCAGCAGTCAAGTACCATAGACGTGATATTTGTCTCACGAATGCTTTCATAGTGTTGACGCCTTTTGCGACCTTCGCTATTGGGGTGGAAGGGTGATTCTAGATCGAGATAGGCTTGATGGAGTACGGCTTCACCTTTCTTGCCAGCAATTTCAGCCCTGCCCTACACAGCTACAGCGAACAGCTGGCACCAGAGATATATCAGGCATTGCAGCACTGCCCACAGATATGACTTGGAACCCCGTCAAGAAGAACAGATTCTCCTGTAAGGCCGGCCAGCCGGATCCTCACAAGACGACGACAGTTGTGGCGATACCCTTTTCTCTGTATAGCCAAGAGAACGGCCGAGAACAACGAATCCCTGGGTCCGGCGCACAAGAAGCATAACTGGGTCGGGATATTCCCGGGGGCACTTGAGGGAGCTGGCGGATGTGATATTTTTTCTGAGCGTATAAGAAGGGGCGACAGCTTGGGGGCATGTTGCGACACTTGAAGCATAGCATCAACAACCGCAGTATGGTTGATAGACTTGCAGCATATGAGTGGCATCCCTCTTCCTTTTGTTGACCTGTAACTTTCATCAATGTTCACAGACGACTGGCTCTTTTGACGTCTTCAGGATCTGATAATTATATACTGCTCAGCCACTTAGTACATGTAGCAGGATGTGTCGTCTACTGTCTAGTTCTCCAAACCACCCTCCTCCCAGTTCCTATTCGGCCGGCAGGATAGACGGATGCGCATTCTCAACCAAGTGCACCACATACTCATTATGCCACTGCCCGGCCGCAGGCGCGCCCTCAAAGCCGCACCGCCCATCGCTCTCGCCCCCAGGCTTCACCCACACGACGCTGTCCAGGTACTCGCTGTCGAGCCCCTCGGACGAGGGCGGCAGGCCGAAGCCGGCGGGCGACACGTTGCACCACTCGCCCCAGGCCTCGCGGGCGCCGGGCAGGGCGACGCGGCCCTGGTCGACGATGAAGCGCGCGGGCAGGCCCTGGTCCTCGAGGAAGGGCGCGAGCGACGACGCGTAGTGCGCCTCGTCCCACGACGGCGACCACTCGGTGTAGTTCTCGCGCACCGTCGCGTGCAGCGGGTTGTAGTTGGACACGTTGGTCGAGAAGCCGCGGATCTTGGTGGCAGGGCCCGTCTGGTTACGCGCGAGCTCAAGCACCTCGGCGTAGATGGCGGCGGCTGTTCATCGAGGCATTTGGTTAGTAGCCGTCAGGGATAGAGAGGACTTGGCGGGAAGGGGGAGGGGGAAGGAGGAGTCTTACACGGCGCGAGGTTATCGGCCCAGCCCAGCCAGCCTCCGTGGGCAGCATCGATATACAAGTGCACGTTCGGCAGCTGCAGCTTGGACACGGCGTACGCGATGCCGCGCTTATACACGGGCTCCGCCCTGGCGCACAGCTCCACGCCCATGTTGGTCACCAGGTTGGCCAGCGAATCGGGCTCCAGGACGATGGCGAACGTCAGGTCGTCGGCCGCGCTGACCTTGTCGTAGTAGACGTCGACGAACTCGGTGCGGTACCGCTCCTCGCCCCCGCGGGTGCTGTCCAGCTCGCCCGCGCTCTCGCCCGCGCTGCAGTCGCGGTCGGGCAGGTTGTACAGCACGAGGCCGACGACGGGCTGCTCGCCCGTCGCGTCGCGGAAGGCGCGCGCATCGGCGATGGCCGTGTCGATGCTGGGCAGGCTCGCGATGTTGGACACCCAGTAGAAGGTGCCCAGCTGCTGGATCGTGCGCACCTTGCCGGCGTTGACCTCGTCGCCCGCCTCGGCGAAGGTCGTGTACGCCGACTCGAGCTTGGCCGCCCAGGACGGGTTGGGCAGAAGCCGCCGGTCGGTCCAGGGGTTGGCCTCCTGGCGCGCCTTGATGGGGAAGGGCTTGTGGAGGGAGGGCAGTCTGCTGCGCAGGGCGTGCGACTGCGGTTCGAAGGGGAGGGCGGCGGCGCTGCCGGCTGCCGACAGGCCGGCGACGAGGGTAGACACACGCATGGCTGGCCGGACAAAAGGGGGTGGTTTGAAGGGTAGAGAGAAGGTAGTCAAAGCTGGCAGCTCTGCTCGATACTCCTGAGCATGATCATGTTAACAACCTCGAAAGCGATTCGTCTTATATGCTTTCCTAGGCATGTAGCGAACCGCACATCAACGGAGGCCAACTATCCGGCTGCAACCCGCCAAGCGTCCTATCATGGCGCGGGAAAACAATCCGGGCAACCTTCATCCACATTTCCCGGCATCAACCTCTGTTTCGCAGCCGTGGTCGAGCAGTACGTGGCTTTTGTTGTTAAAGATCGTCGAAGATGCCGCGCCCGTCCTTCCTCATAGGTCAAGTTGGTGTTGTGGTTAGGGTGGTGCGAGGTGGTACCGGAAATGCTGCACACACACATACACACACACCGGATTGGTGCGCGGAGGGGGGACGCCGGATCGTCAGGGCGCATAGCACGGTGTGATTTCCGGCGTGCGTTATGGAGTCTATCCGGGGTAAACTGGAGAAAGGGTCCAAACAAAGTAAGAGATCGGCCGGCCATATATATAGTCATTTATCTGTTAAGCACTTTACCATATATGCCGTTGTGTGGAATTCCGCTCACTCTGGTCTTGGTGTTAGATTGGCCATGTGGCCGTGCCTGAATTGATGCTAATATATCTCGAAAAAAACCACCAAGAAACACACTCACTCTATTGGGAACTTAAACGCCCGTTTGCGTTCCGAGTTGCTCGATCTGGAATCTGCCCCTTTTGTGCCGGCTGTTTCAGACGGCGGTTGGAAACAGGTTGGATGCGCAGGTACCACACACACGTCACCCTGGTACGACTTGTTTGGTATAAAACGACGTGGCTCGGTTGAGTCCCGCCAAGTGTGTATTATGCTATCATAAAGTCATCGCAAAGCAACCCTGAAGGTCTTCGCGCACCATGGTATCACAGCCGGTATCCGGTCCAGTTTTCTAGTTGTCCCTTCGCTCGTCCTCCATGCGGACATCGAAGATCTCGTCTTGCTCGATGACATACTTGGACGACTTGCGAGCGGACACTCCCTTTTGGAACTGTATTCGCTGTTAGCGACGAGTCAATCGGCAACGGCATCAAAACACTTACGATAACGTCCATCTCTCCGAAGGTTCTGTCCTTGGTCTCCATGAGACGGAAGTAACCCCAGGCGAGGGTCAGAGTGGCGAGACCAGCCCAGAAGAAAGCCTATTCCCGCAGTGTCAGTTCAAGTCCAGCACAGCAACATACACTGCGAATACGTACAGTAAGACCAGCCAAGTTCCAGCCGGTGGGAGACATCATCTGAGGGTACAAGAGACCACCGCAGATGATGTTTCCAACGTAGTAGAAGGATCGGCCCAGAACGACCGTCTGGGTACGGAGACGAGTGGAACCGATCTCAGCGACAATGGTGTAGACAATGGGGCCAACACTCATCGAGTAGGCTCCGAGCCAGACGATGCAGAGGATGGACTGGCCCCAGGCGAGTCCGTCGGTCTGGTTGGGGATGGCAGCAAGAATACCAATAGTCCACAGAATGAGCGTCAGGGTAGCGAAACCGGTGAGCCAGATGGTTCGGCGACCAAACTTGTAAATGTAGAACCATGAGATGATGACGCCGATAAAGGCAATACCAGTTCCGCCGAGAGAGATGTCGTAGGCAGTGTCGTCAGAGATACCGGTCTGCTGGAAGAAGAAGGAGCCAGAGTAGGCCATGGCGCCTCCGTTGGTGATCTGGGACAGAAAGCACATGATGGCAATCTCGGTACGTCTGCGGTTAGTGCCACGGAAGGCATCGTAGTAGGTGACACCCTCGCGCTCGGCCTTCTCAATCTTGTCGGTGTGGACCATCATGGCAATGGTAGCATCGTAGTCGACGTTGTGCTCGGGCTCCGACAGACGCTGGAGGGATTTCTTGGCCGCCTCAAGCTGGTTGGTGCGGACGAGGTACCAGGGGGACTCAGGGGCCAGGTAGGCGGCGATGAAGAGCGGCACAGGCCAAACCCACTGGATAGCAAAAGGCACACGCCAACTCCAGTCGGTCGGGTTGTTGACGAGGCCGGCCAGGATACCGGCCGAAAGGAATTGGCCGGTGCACCAGCAAAGGTTGATGTAGGCAGTCAGGTAACCACGAATGGCCAGAGGAGTGACCTCGGCGGCGTAGGCAGGGCCAGTGGTGGCGAAGACACCCCATGGCAAGTTGCAGAGGAACTGACCGAGCAGCTGGATCTCGATGTTGGGGGCGAAGAAAGCAATGAAGATGAAGCCAGTGAGCATGACGAGACTGGCCATGAGAACCTTGCGGTGACCCCATTTGGCCGTGGCCCAACCGTTGGCAAGAGCGCCGATGATGTTGGCCAGGGCACCGAGGCACTGGAAGCGCTGCTGCCAGGTGGCGGTGATCTGCCAGCCGTGCTCCTCTCCGGTGTATTCACCGTACCTCTCACGGAACCGAGGGTAGCCAAAGAAGGACGGGACCAGGGTGACATCGTAGCCCTCCATGATGATGGTGGCGGAAATCACTAAAACATGATCATCAGTCACCAAGTGCGAGGGCGGAGCATGAAGCTAAGGGGCAAAGTGCTTACGGATGGACCACATGGCTGCGCGCTTGTATGTCTTGATACCCTGGATGAAGCCCATGTTGTGCTCCTGCATGGTAGCCTCCTGGGCTCCAGCATTGAGGGACTTGTCGTGGATGTCGGCATTCTGAAGCGCGGAGACATTGGGCGCCGCGGTCTCGAGCTGGATGTCGCTGAAGCCGGTGTTGGACTTCTCGGTCGCCATCTTGAAGGCTGTGTATGGGGAAAGGTCCCTCGGCCAAGATGGTATGAGAAAAGGGGTGGAAGGGTGAGTGAGGTGAAGAAGGACTGAACAAAGGAAAGGAGGAGGAGGAAGCAGGACTTTAAGACATGCGAGAGCCTCTCTGGCCAAGGGTCTCGGGCCTCTCCTCGTTTCCCCTCATTCTGCCGTGGTTTCTTGCCCATCCATGGAGAAGTTGGAATTATCCAATCAGCCAGGGCGAAGGATGTGTGCCCATGTCCACCCCCACATGGACGTGAGGGTTGATGGTGGAGATTCTGACAACCAACACTTGCTGGGTCGCTCCGGCTCTGGGCGTCTCGATCCATGGCCCTGGGTCTAGTCCTGGAGCTTCTCCAGTCAGGTCAGTAACGCGTGACGACTTGCTGAACGAGGGGGGCGTGAGAAGGAACGTCGGCCCGGCTTCTCGGCCTCGGGCTCCATGGCAGTACTGGCAATTGGTGGAATATATGGTGGGGGGACGGCGGGAGCTAGGCCTTCACAAGCCAAAGATCCGCTGCTTCTGGGAGAGAGAAACCACGACAGCGAATCACAGCCGGCGAACGGCTGGAGAGCCGGGGCTGGATGGAGCTGGATTTGGGGTTGATCTGGGGTAGAAACGGGCGGAGAAGAAAGAATGCGGTGGCCCGCCAAGACCACCACCCCATGCCCGCCCGCATCGTGATTTGGCCTGAACTCACACAACTTTCTGGTGCTCGTTGATCCCGTGGACTGACACGTCGCTCGCCTAACAGGCCAGGATGGAGACGGCAGCAGCTTAAACATCCAAGCGAGGGTGCCCGGGTCGCATTGCGCGGCGGGCCAGCACAGAACCGCCAGCCAGCCAGCCAGCCAGCCAGCCAGCCAGCCAACCACCCTATTCAAGCTTTAAAAAGTGGCCGAGCAGGGGCATCCTGCACCCTCAGTTCGCCCAAGATCATCCGAACGCGCTGGCCGTCCACGAGCGGTCTTCTGTTGGCACCGGATTCTTGAATGTCGTCGGGTTTTTTACCACGAAATGTAGTCCGGGAATATCTTTGTGCACCCGTCGGGCCATGTTTGCCCGAATCTGGTTGGCTCGCTATGAGGGGCTACCCGTCGGTACGAATTCAGGCTGAATTGGGCAGTGGCCCCTAGCCCTTGAGCCATCGTCTAAGTGGCTCGCCAAAAGCCCCATGGCACCTCGAGCCGCAAGGTAACTAGCTTGATGCCATGGGTCATGAGACCACGCCGCGCCGTCTACCGCTCCCGGCTGCCCTTGGCGTTGGAATTCTTCAACAGCCGGCATGAACCAACCACACACATCACCAACGCCACAGCGCCGGCCATGGTCACAGGAAACTCAGCTGATGCTGGGCTTACACGCATCCCAATCGCCTTCACCGACGACGCGAGCGGCTCGCCATGCCCGTCTTCACCATCTCGGTCGCGTGAGCAGGTCAGGCGAGAGGCGCAGAGAACTTGGCGATTCGCCAGTGTTCGGCTCAGCACGCTTCAGCGGGATCGCCCCGTCGCTTCTTAGTTCCATTATCAGTATTATCCAGTGGCCCTTATCCTTGGCGTTCGAGATCCTGGCCAAGCCAGTCTGTTGAAAGAACGATTTTAAGCCTTGAATCCTTGATGCCCAGGCCGCAAAGGGACCAACCAAGCAGCGTTGACAACGTGCCAAAATGCATGGGTCCGCAGCCAAGCCTCTAGACAGCTGCTCGTACATTTCGATATAAGCCCGACCCTGTTTGCGATCCTGCGTTCTCGGCTAAATAGGAGCTTCTCACTCTAAATCATCTTGGGTAAAGATGCAATCGCCAACATGATTCAGAACTTAGCCCACTTGAGCCGTCTTCCATCAATGCCCAGGAGCTAGTGCCGTCATGTAAGAAAGAGACTCACATTCTGGCTAAATTTTCTCCAATATTCGGTGGTAGTCCTCGAAGATATGGACGCGGGCTCGCCATCCCATTGGTCTACGATGATGCTAGTTGCACTATCCGGATGACTGTCTCAACTCTTCGAAGTTGAAGTCGCAATTTTACACGGTCTTGTTGCACTCCTGGGTCAGGCTGAATGTAGCGCCGTCGGGTTTGTTCAGAAGTTGGCTGGAAGAAAGAATGCTGCCAAGTTTCGATAGACTGCTGACGGCTTTTCCCGGGCACTTTCCTCATCCTACAGTCCTTCTATATAGGGAGATATTTGGCATGGCACGCCACTTCAAGTGTTTTCCGTCGCCTCTTTTCCGGGTTGCTAGTAGCGCCTCGCTCGGCTGATACCCCAGATTGCAGCTGTCAAATTCCTCAAAGATCGTCCTTGATGGTGTACATAACCAAGATTAGCAAAGTTTGGGTGCAGAATGGCACCGCGCGCGGCACGTGCAACCCGATTGGCAGGATCTAGCCGAGGTTTGGGAATGGCGGCCTTCGCATGCAAAATTCCACGTGCTGGGCTTCGATCACAAAGCCCCTCCGCATCAGGTAAGGTAGAACCGTGGAGATGTGAGACGTACGGAGTACGCGAAGGTATTGATTGATTGCGATCTTGCGATGCTCCTTCAACAAAAAGTGGCGAACGCCGCATTGATTAGGACCGCTACCGCCGTCGTCGCCGCCGCCGCCGCCGCTAGTGGCTTCAATCATAGTCCATATCCACTTGGGTGAAAAGTCCATTCGTGAGAATGGCAGCTCCTTGTGTTGGATGCCTACGGAGGCCATGTCGATCCCCGATACACGTCTGTCAGCATGTGATGTTGTATGCAAATCGCAACACCCTTGCGTATTGTGTTGCAGCATGCCAGGCCGATTGCGTCAGGCTAATTGTGTGGGCTCAGGTTCCTGCATGAAGACCACGGGGCAGTGTGGGTTCAGGGCGTTCATGATGGTCTGGAGAGGTCTGGTCCACAGACACGCTGCGCTCCAGACGGGCGGGACCGGAATCATCTGGTCGAAGCTATGGCAGTGGGACGATCCATCGACAGGAGTGTCCACCGTCGGTAGACATCGGGAATGGACGAGTTTGCCCACCTACCAGCGGAGACTTCAGTCCGACTGCGGCCAGAGATTGAACGCCAGTGACTGCTGAAGCGTACAGGCAGCTTCAGGCATCGAAAACCCCGCGAGCTGGACTCGCCAGAGAGGTCGCTATCCCCAACAAAGCATACCGGATCAGCCAAACAGTGTGTTTTGAATCACTGGTGGACCGAGAACACCGAGGACAAGGACCAAACGGTGATGCCATCGTGGGGCTAAAATGCAAGACGATCAGAAGTGGCTGCAGCTAACCCTGCTGAGTCATTCTAAGGGCTCCGCACGCCCGCCATCAACTCTTGGCCAAACCCACGCTTCTGCATTTCCGCCACAACAATCACCAGTCCCGATTCGGTAAGCACGCTATCTGCAGCACGGCCACCTTCGACACATCGGTCATGCCATGGAATGCGCTGTTCAACAGCAGATGGGGTACTCTCTAGACCGGATGAAAAGAAATGTGTTGTAGCGATATTGCATTATGGCTCTAGGATACCTTCACCTCCATCACGCCGGCTGGTAAGGCCCGTAATTCCTTAGGTCTTTTTTTGTCATTCCTTAACTAAGGAATACCGGTTCTTCGATAATTTGAAGCAAGCTTGTTTCGTCTATCTTGATCGGGACATGTCGCACAGGTGGTCGAGATGATTTTATATCCACCAACGTATGAATAATACGCCAAGTTTGGCCGTATGATAACACCTCTTGAGTTGCATTTTGTTCCTGGGATGTTCACCACATCGCTAGTCCTAGAATCTCTGTCCACCTCCGCCGTCGAAATGATGTCCGTCATAATGGCACCACCACCACGCAAACTACCATGGCTCGTTTCTGGCTTCGTTTTCCCGGAAGTTACTTGTGTCAACTCGAATACATATATATGTATCACACTGCGTCAACTGCTGCGCACAGCTACAGGGTAGGCACCAGCCGAAATGATTTCGTGCCTTGAGTTTCAAGATGTACCTAAAAGATTTGCATACCTGTCAAGCAAAGAATTAAAAAAAAAAAAAAAAAAAAAAGGAAAACATCACTGGTTCAGCCCCAAAATACCTGTTTGTAAATCATGCAATAGGTCCTGAATAAACCTACGTGCCTGGTCCATTCTCTCAGCGACACCCGTTTCTAACACACTCCACGGTTGACGCCCACGCAACAGGCTATGCCTGGCTCTGCTGCACAGTCGCTCGTCAGCCATAGTTACGATAGGGAGGACGATGTCGACCAAGCAGCTGAAATCTTAGCGAAAAATAGATTCTCGATCACTCAATCAGGCCAAGCGTGGATTTTGTGTCAGAAATGGCAGCCTTGAAGGATCACTAGATATGTACAGGTCTCTTCATCACGTAGCGAGGCTGTTGAATTTTCATCCCTGTCAAAGTTCACTGACTACTGATCGTCTTATATATGTAACCAAAGATCTCGCGAACCAACTCGTGATTCAAACGCCCAAGATGGGAGACAGTAGACGTGGCTTTCTAATATCGTGGACTCGCGGTTAGCGCCGGCCAAAAGAGAGTGAATCTATGTAAAACAACGAGTCCATGTGCTCATGTTTATCAGTCAATCAAAGCAGATAAGGCCTTAGAGTCTTGTGAGATTAGGGTTGCTTGCTGGGGGGTAGATGTGACAGGAGAGATGAGCTATTGGGGTATAAGTCTCATTGTGAGAAGTGGAACTGGCTCGATGTTCGTTGTTCATTATGGATTTATAAGTAATAGATGAAACACTGCAAGAACCTGTCTATGGAACTATAGAATATTATGCTGTGAATCACTGGGCTAAGCACATGGCCATACAGAAATGGTCTTTCTATCCAATTGACAGCAACGGAAACCAAGTAGCTGGAAGAAATGGACTCTGCAAACGCAGAATCACGAATCAATGTTTCCAAAAGCAAGCATCACACTAAACGGAGAAAGCGGGTTGCCATAAAAACCTTCCGTGTCTCATACAGGTGTTGCATGGTCATCTTGAGATTGCTACACAAACATAGAGGACAAGCCAACGCATGTGCCAGCATTCACTAAGATGTATGCTCGCTGTATGTGATATGCTGTCGAAGCTTCTTAAACATCAGTTCGCTGGCTCGCCGAATCAAACAATGTGCCAATTAAAACAGTGAAATCTAGCGCACCAAATCACCAGTCGCAGCTGTCGCACCGGGTGCCTGCAATTCACCCACCTGCCGCCTGCCACCAGAACCCTCTTCACTCAAGAGTATTCACATACAATAAGTAACTCTATTGCTTTCTCATAGAGGTATCGAGAATGAATAGAATATGCGACATCAAATAACCGGCATGGCAGGCGAACCTCAGAACGGCGTTCGCTTCGGCGTCGAACTAGAGTTCATTGTGCAATCTTCACTGCCAAACGATCTCACAATTACCCATAATATGGACCACGCGAATAACCGGAAATCTGTCGCCCTTCAGTTGGGCAGGATAACTGGCTTGCCCTTTGCCTGTCAGTGTAAACACGGGTTCTTCGATAATTTTTGTTCGATATGCATCGATGTGCCTAACGACCTCAGGCTACCTAGCGGGTGTGTTATCTGGCCGCCGCGGGCAATCCATGGCAGCTGGTCCCAAGCTCAATATCACTACTACTATGTACAGTGGGAGAGCCTTCTTAGTGAGAACGTGGAGGAAAATAGGGCTACCAGGAAAGGCATGGAAATCAGCACGCCGATATACGACAATAATGCCCTAACTGCAGGGCTGCCCCAGCTCACCCAAGTCGTCAAAGCGTTGCCCTGTGTAGATCGCAAAATCATATGCGACTCGACCTGCGGCTTGCATGTTCATGTAGGATTGAAGCAGGGTATGACCCTCCTGCTCGCTAAGAAGATGGTGACGCTGGTGATGCTCCTCGAGAGGTGCTTGATCCAACCACTTCTTCCCGCCTCGCGAGCCGGCAGTATGTGGGCATTGCTCATTTGCGATCACGCCTACCTCAACCAGCAAGGAAACTCTTGTTTGACTGCCGCTGATCTTATAAAACAATTACCGGACTTTCGGGTACACGTCCCTTTGACACCGACGGATATGGAACCAGGGGGATGGAACAATCACCATCCAGAAAAATTTTTCAAGGACTTGCTCTCCATGTGGAGAACCGAAAACCTCGATGCCCTGAGGGCTGGGCTTTTGAGAAATTCAATCGCCAAATTGGGCTTCGTCCTGTGCGCCCGCACCGCACCCGACACATCCAAACTCGAAGGGTCGCCGTCGACGTTTGAATTTCGGTATCCGCAGATGAACTTTGACATGCCCTTCATCAGGAGATGGGTCGAGATCTTTTGCAGGCTGGGTACCATCGCGAACCTGGACGCTGTTCCGTATCGACGTATGCTTTCGGTGATTGTGGCTGTGTTGAACCAGCTCAGCACCACGAGGACCCCGCCGTGGGAGTTGCTGTTGAGAGCTCTTGGGTTGGGGCACCAGGTTCCAGGATGGCAAGATCAAGTGAGGAAGCATCATTCCGGAATCAATGTGTCACATGTCGACCGCGACGGTGTGCTCCAGCCACAAGAGTGACAGAGCACCAAATAACAACCCGGTTAATCCTGCATTCCAATTGCGAATAATTCGGCAGGAGACTATCAGCATCAGTCCCGTACCGTGGATGGAGGACGAAGCAGTAACAAGGTTCAGCGAGGCGTCGTTGAGTAACGGCAGGTAAACGGGTTGGTCTTCAACCTGCGCAGGTAGTTGGCAACGTACTAAATACTGTATGAGAGAGATCCTATGAAATTGATACTACCATGCCCCTTCTTTCTCACTCAGCTCGATACTGTTTTGACTAAATAGAAAAAGCGACGGGGGTCACCATCGAGGAGCTGGTAAACACATGGATACGGCATTCTCCAGGAAATGTTCCAATTAGTCCAGCTCTGACAATGAATGGTATTCCACAGCCCCGAAGCCAAACTCTTCCAAATATCCTTCTGGACGAGCAGTCATGCTGAACTATCTGACACGGAAACTTCGCGGGCTATCTTTATCAAGATTTATCAAGATTGGTATGTAGCATAGGGTTGGGGGGGTTACTTACGTCCTTGTCCAGGTAGAGGGTCCAGATTCGGGATCGAGATAGTAGCAGGTGACGGAACAGCTTCGTCAATATATGTATATCCAATTACAGTCGTAATAATTCAGGATTAAACTACTCGTTTGTACTATACGAAAGCCTCTGGCATGGAAATGGCGAAAAAAAAAATGTTGTCTGCTGATACTAATGGTTGAGGTTGGTATAGGGTGCAACCAGGGCTTCGCTAGGGCCTTCTCGTATTAGTCGGTTAGCTCATCATCCGAGCTATGCGACCTGCATCACCTCTGCTCTAAACCAGCTACAAATGCATCCTCATTCCTCATATCCTTATGATTCCCGCTTCATCTTTACAATGTTCCTATTAAGTGAATCCCACAGCTCACCATGAGCTATACCTCTCTCGTCCTCACACTCGCAACCCCCATCCTCCTCGTCCTCATCCGCAGCCTCCTCATCACCATGCACGCCCCTATCCCCGGGCCTCTCCTCCTCAAGCACACTGCCCTCCCGCTCCTCTACGCCGAGACCATAGTAGGCTCCCGCGACCGCTTTCTCACCGCCCTGCACAAGGCCCACGGGCCCGTTGTTCAGATCGCCCCGCGGCATGTCTCCGTCGGCGACATCGCCGGGGTGCGTGCGCTCTCGGCCGCCGGAAGACGCCTCGACCGCAATTTCGCCCTGCCCTTCTTCCATAATTACGGCGCGGAGAACCTGGTGGCGACGGTGGATGGGGCCCTGCATTATGAGAGGAGAAGGCCGCTGAGGAGCATCTATGCGGCAAGGATGGCCGAGTCGCATGAGTTGTCCGGCGTGATTATGAGCGCCGCGCAGAGCATGGTCAACTTAGCAAGGCAGGAAGCGAGGAAAGACGGTAGAATTGAGGCTAAGCGGCTGCTGCATTTTGCCATACTCGACATCATGAGCGTTGTCGTATACGGCTCGGCCAACAGGCTTTGCACGCTCACAGACGCGCAACAACGCGCGGCCTGGCAGCCGGAAGTCGACTTCCAGACGCAACGCATACTCAGTCCAGCAGCAGCAGTCATGTTCCTCCTCCCCAGTATCACAATGTGGCTTCGCAAAACGGGTCTTGCACCACACGCCATCGCGGACAAGTATCCCGCGGGCCACATCTCCGACACCCTGGGACGCACAGCATGGGACACCATGCAACCCCACGATAGCAGCCATTCTCACAGCTTCGAAAGCCTCATGCACCGCTTCTACACCCACTTCCACTCTAACGGACCTACTGCCGCCGTACCCTCGGTGGTGTACATTCTCAGCGACTGTCTAGATCACTTCTGGGCCGGCGTCACGACGACAACGGATGCCATGGCGCCGCTCCTCCGACACCTATCCAAGCCCGGGAACGCAGAGCGGCAGCAGCGCCTGAGGCACGAGATCCTCGGATCTGCCGCCGAAGCAGGCGTTTCCGTGACCAACCTTTCCGCCCAACAGCTCAAGCAGCTACCCTTCCTCAACGCCGTCATCCGCGAGACGCTACGGCTGCATCCGCCCATTGCCTTTAGCATAGAAAGACGGGTCAACGAGAAGCACGGTATCTCCGTGCACGGATTCAATATCCCGCTGGGTTGGGAAGTCACCGCCCCGGCCATGGCTATGCAGAAAAGCGAGCATGTATTCTTGGACGCTGCGGCATGGTGCCCTGAGCGATGGCTGAACCACGACCTCGGGCGCAATGTGGATGCCACGGCAAAAGAAGAGTTGAGAAAAATGAAAGCACACTTCTTTGCCTTCGGCAGCGGCCCAAGGATGTGCCTCGGCCTGAATGTTGCATACAGCATCATGCGAGGCTTGGTGGCGGGCATCTACGGTACAGTCAAGACACAGATGGAGATGGATGAGCATGCCAAGAAGATCCAGTCGAGTAAAGAGCAGCCAGATTCCAGCAGGGAACAGGAGCCAGAAGGGGTATTGGCCTTTGTGGCAGAGAAGAAGGCAAAGGTTTGGTTAAATATCGTAGATTCATAACCATCAAATCGTTGGCTACTCGTGCCAGAGCACCATATCTAAAGTTGCAAATCCAAAGTCGCCCATTGCCCGTGCTCCTCCTACTCCATCCATTGTTTGTTGTATCGTATTCAAGCCCCAACTCCAGATTCCATAAGTTTGTGACATCAAGCAGACGCAAACAGCACACCAGGCGTTGTCTCCGCGACCATTGGGTACGGTACGCTCGAAGTAGCCTCCGAGGGCAGAGACAAGCCTCTGTAGGCTTGGCGCAACTGCTCCATTTTTGCAAGCTCCCTGAAGCTCTTCCGCAGAAGAGGGTCAGGGAACGTCCTTTCCGAGATTGCCTTGACGAAGCCGAACTTTTCAATGTATCCCATTATGAACTCAATCTCCGGTGACGGCACGCCCATATCGATGGCGCGCAGGATCCCGATTGTCGACACGACTGTGAAGGATACCATGTGTCTACCCGCGACGCCCGCCTTGGGGGCGTAGAAAACGGGAATGAGGGCCGTCTGGTACCTGCAGTATTGCCTCAGCTCGGTGCGATCTGGGAGCGGCTCCCTCGGATCCAACATGGTGCGCAGCGTCCCGTAAATGAGAAGACAAGCTCCCCAGTAGTGCGTCATCATGTAAGCGAGTGCTAAGTTCTCGCGGAGCTCTGGCATTGCCTCGTCTACAGCTCGGTCGGTGTCTATCCTGATGGGGCAGTGGTTGCTGGCCCAATCTTGCAGGAAGCGGTCGCACTTCCAGCTGAGTTCGATGTTCTTCAGACGTAGCCTCTCCTTTTCCACCGCATCATCGCAGGCCATGTACAGAGTAGTGTATTCCAGTACTTCGGGAAGATGTAGCATGATGTCTGTCAGATAATCTCGTGGTGTTTTCGGTTGAAGAGACCACGGGATGTTCATCCATTCCGGGGTAGTCAAGTTGGTTCTCCTGCGCAAGCTGATTGCTCCAAAAGCCTAGGCTATTCAGCAACGGCACAGAAACATCCATCCGGAGCAGGGTGTGCTTACCAGCTGCTGTCTTCCCTCGACGAATAAGTGATGCGCATGGCCCGATGTGTATGCTTCCGGGCTGCGCGAGGTGATGATGGCCAGTTCGCCCATGCTCAAGCCCTGCCAACTACGTGTGTGAGACAGAGTATCTTTCTTGTTGGCGCCGTGCAGTATCTATCGTGTCGTAAGGGTGAGCACAGTCCTCGAGCACCGACGAGAGCCAGGGACGTACCACAAAAAGGCTGATCAGACGAGCCGTGCCCATGATACTCTCCCTCTGGGTCAGGGATGAAGCCTTGAGAGCCTTCTTCATCAGGCTGACGGCACCGATCTGCTGCCGCAGCCCTTCTTCAATCATCCAATTCTGTCCGGTGGCTTTGCCCAAGGTGCTGAGAGACATGGCGAGAAGCGCCTTCTTCAAGGAAACGTCGGACACATACAGCTGCTGGACCGCCTTGATCCAGTGACGCACACCGAGCAACTGGGTACCCGTGGTGGCCAAAACCTCATCGCCGTCGGCGCCGGGGAGGTAGGCCTGCCAAAACTCAGCGAGGTGGCTCTCCTCGAAGGCCGAGAGAGCCAAGGCATCGGGCAAGACCTTGGGGGCATCGCTCCGGTAGAGTGGACCGCCAGCGGCGTCGTCGGGAGTCATCTGGACGAAGATCCGCTGGCGCTCGTAGCCGCCGCATGGCAGCGCGGCCCTGATGCATTGCCCGCATGCAGGACGCTGTTGGTCGCACTTGAGGTATAGTGTAAGCCCGTGATAGATGTGAAGGAAGATTGGGGGCCTCTGCGATGTGACCTACCCCTTTCCTACGCCTACGGCACGTGCTGCATGCTTTGGAACGACCGGGGACACCAACCATTATGGTCGCAAGAGTGAATGTGTAAGCCGTCTCTCTCAGGACAGGACAGGACAGGTCAGGACAGGACAGGACAGGACAGGACAGGACAGGACAGGTCAGTCGGGTCGGTCGAGTCAGGGTTCAGTTAATGAAGAGAAGGCGGCGTAGTGCAGGTCACGTTGTAGGCTGGCGCACAATACTTCCCTTCTCAGCGTGGCAGGAGTCACGGTGACGGTGGCAGCACCGCTGGAGACGGGGAGGGGTCATTCATCAACGGACGGGCTCGGTCGTCCAGGTGCGCGCGGGCGGCTAGGCGGGTGGAATTATACCTTACGTCCGGGGAGGCAGAGCCCATGGACGCCCATGTCTGTCAGCGGCGGCGGGCTTTTCTTGGCGGCCTTTGCTCCAGTGCGTGCCTCAGGACCGAGAATGCTGTTGCTGACTGGAGCCCAGCCGTAAACCGTATCCATGCAACCCCGTCGGAGTTTGGTACAGCGCAGAATGGGGATGGGGTACAGGGGGCCTCGCTTGACGGAAATGCTTAGGCAGGGCAGAGCAGGGCAGAGCAGGGCAGGGCAGGGCAGGGCAGGGCAGGCAGGGCAAGGAGGAACCACCGCCAAGGACATGACAAAGCACTATAAGCTATAAGAAGGGCTTGCTGGTTTGGTCTCCGCGCCGCCGCAGCAGCTCCGGCGTAATGCGAGATGAAGCGACGCGAGGTCATGGAGTTGGATACGCGCCTTATGGAGCGATCGGCGACGACCCGACGATATTCTTACACAAAACGTGGCAACCGTTACAACGCTGTCACCATCGATAGGGCACAGGGCTGCAATCCTACCCACCTAGTACCTACTGTACATGCGCTGCACGTACCTCGTAGAGTGGAGGCGAGGGGGAGGATAGAGAGGCAGGAAGAGAAAAGAAAGGAAAAGAAAAGAAAGGAACAGCCGGAGTCGTGTTCGCACTGTATTCCCAATCAACCTCAACGGAGGGGCAGCCAAGTAGGTGCCTAGAATGCACTGGGAAAACGCTTGCTGCTGTATCCTTACTCAACGGAGACGACAAGGGTCCCTTCCCTCTAAATTGGAACATGCAATCAACGTCTGACGCCCTGCTGGATACTACCTTATACAAGCCAAGTACGGTCGGGACCGAAGTACTTACTACCTCCGCATAATAGCCACCTTGCTACGGCATACAGTGCCAACGTGGGTCGGCCTATTTTTGGCCTTGCTTGCCAGCTCCAGAAAACTAAAAAACCCCCCGATATGCTTGGCCGAGGGCTGTCTTATTTACTTGACCACATGACACCACCGCCTGCCGTGGCCCAGACTCCATCCACAGAGCCCGGCTTCCAAGAATGAACCCAAAACGACACCGGTAAGCAGCCCTACCGTTTCACCGGCCCCGATCACGCCAAGGCTGAATTCGCGATCCAACCCCGAGGCCGAGCCAGTCTCCGCCATGGCCTCAGCAAAGACATTAGAATACACTGCACCACCCACGAGACCGGCGCTAAGGGCCACCACGAACACTACGGCCGGAATGGCTAGGAAATGCAGCGAGGCCATCGCTACGCCGATAACGGTGAGCAACCCTAGCCGGATCAGCAGTCCCTTGGTCTTGGGGTACTGCACCACCAAGACTGACGTTCGCCCAGCGAGGCTGCCAAGGTGGAAGCACAAACCGTAAGCGGCGTAATAGCTTGCATATGCCTCGAAGCTGCTCGAAATCCCTAGCGCGCGTGTTATGCCCGGAAATACCAATGCTTGCATTCCCGTGCCCACCGCCAGTGGAACCATGTATGGTCCTATCAATGAGCTTGCTAGTTTCATATTCTGTCGGACGCGCTCCGAAAACGGCAGCGTAGGGTCGCGCAGCGGATCTTCGAGGAGCAGCGAAGAATCGTTATTCTCGTCTTCGTCGTCGTCCGCTTTGCTTCTGTCACCGTACCCCGGCAGCCGTAAATCCAAAGCCTTGGGAAGCAACAGAAAGTATGCCAACACCATGGCGGCCAGCAGGTAGTAGACGTAGCCCACGCTGCTCCGGAGGAAGAGGCCCCAACGATACGTCAGGACGTAGGGCATCACGGCAACCGCGATGCCGCCCGCGCCGGTACCTGCACCCCATCCCGCTAGACCAACCCTGCCGTAGTCGCGGAGCAAGGCTAAGAAGGACACTTCGGACGCTGCCGTGGCAGCGGCGGCGAGCAGCGTCAGGAGTATTCGCACTGGCGGGTGCACGTTGGGAGGGATGTTATCGATCGCGACCGATGCGCCGAGCAAGCCAAAGGCCACTACAACCGTACGAAGCCATCGTGGAACGAAAGCGAGGATGTGTGGGACGAGAAGCTTCGCTGCGAGTGCCGGGAGTGTCTCGATGATGATGACGGCGGCTCTAGGGAACGGGATGATGAGGTAGGCAGCGGCATAGACGGTTGGCGCGATCGTGGCGGTACCAAAACCTAAAGATATGCATCAGTACACAGTACATTGAGGATTGTGCGCAGCACCAAAACATTGGGCGTTCCTCTGCCATCAACCAGGTGAGTCGCAACGAACCGAGGATGCCAAAGGCAAAGAAGGTCCTTAGTTCGTCCTTGAGCTGGGGGCTCAGCCCTCGTAGCGAAGTGCGCAACGCAGACATGTCTAAGTTAACATCGAGGACCAACAGGAGATCCGGATCAGTTGAGGAAACGATTGCGCCTGGCACGTCAATGATTCTGGTACATCCTCGAGTCTGGACGCTGTCGGCAGTTGTTTAGCCCCAGCGAAACAAGTCTCGAACTCCTTGGATGCCGTCCCTTTGGGGTGCGGGCGCGTCGCAAAATTGAACGTCGTAAAAAGCTTAGCCTGAATGGGGGCGAGATTATCGTCCTAGGGCTAACGATACTCTTCGTCCACCGCTGGCTCACTGCTTAGGCAAGGTATCTCTGCAAGTGGTCTGTTAAGATACCAAGAAGCACGTACCGCTTTTCATTTCCCAAAAGAGTTAGATTATGGTCCAGAAGGGCGACTCAGGGGTACAGCTCGTGCGTTTGAGCGGGGCCTCGAGTTCACGAACCGTTGGCGCATTCGTGGATAACTCATTCGTCTCAGTCGCTACCTCGCATTCCACGATCGCCGTATGTTGGCAGTCATACCTTAAGGCTCCTCCCGTGCAAAACATTTATCCCATGCATCGGTAATCACTGGCTCTCCCAACATGGCCGGCCGCTTGCTGAGCAACCTGGGCCTCCGCTCACGGGCCAGGAGTCCCGTCTATCAGGATCTGCCTGACTTCGGGGTCCGCGACTCGCAGGAGCACACACCCGCCCAGAAGGGCCTCGTCTCCCTGCTCGCCTACCGGTTTATGAAGAGTGCTAGGTGGTCAATACTCGTTCTCGTCGTCGTTATCGGGCTGGCTTACCTCTCCACGGTACGCACCACTGCCCCCATTCGATTTCGACTTGAACTGACGCGTAGTCGCAGGGTCACATCTCCTCCGCGGCCACCGTATTTCCAGCATGGGGCATGAAAAGCGAAGCCATCGATTCCTCGAAGTTGCACAAACTCAATGTGCCCGTATACAAAGACCCCGCCGGCGGAAATCGACGACTGCGCATCTTCATGCCCGCCGATACGCCGCACATCAACCTCTGCAAGTCCATCCTGTCCGCCGTTGGGCTTGGCTACCCTTTGCCGATGCTGCTGAACTGGAAGGGTGAGTTCAACCGACCGGAATGGCATTTCGCTGGTAGCCACATTGCGAAACTGGAAAGTCTGCTGGCTGTGATCGAGGCCTTGCTCGCGGGCGCCGACGATGGTGCGGATGTCAGCGAGGACGATTTGGCGATTCTGGTCGATGCCTACGATATATGGTTCCAACTCCCGCCCTCCGTCCTCATTCAGCGATTCCACGACCTCAACAAGCAAGCCGACGACCGCGTCCGCGAGCAATGGCGCTCCCTCGTGCCCCAAGGCGTAGCCGACTTCCCCGTTCCGCCGCCCCGCCAGTCCATCATCGTCACCACCGCCAAGGACTGCGAGCCCGGCAGCGAATCCGGCTCCAACCCGCACTACGAGCACTGGCCGCAGTCGCCCATGCCGGCCGACATGTACGGCAACGATACGGACAAGCTGCTCAACATCTGGGACCCGGCGCGCAAGTACCGCAGGATCCGCCCCCGCTGCGTCAACAGCGGCATGATCATGGGCACCATGGGGGCACTGCGCGACAGCCTGCAGCGCGCCAAGCAGAAGATCGAGGCTGTGGCGCTGAGCGGGCGGCAGCTTTGGAGCGACCAGGCTTTGTACGCCGAGGTTATTGGCGACCAGGAGTTGTGGCGGGAGTGGATGAGAAGCTTGGCCTCCACCTGGGATGGCAGCGCCGCTTCTCATATTCCGGGCAACATGAGCAGCGAAGTTCGCTCCGTTGCCAACGCTGCCCTTCAGGGAGCGAGGTTCGAGTACGGTATAGGACTAGACTACAACTTCACCACAATCCCAGCCACTTGCTCTTCCGAAGAAGACGGCTACTTCGTCAAGCTCAACGACGCCCGCGACGTAGCAAAGCAGTCTACCAAGGCCGGCGTACCCGGCGACCCCAGAGTATCCGGCATCCCCCACGAGCTCATCAAGAGCGTCTCGCACAGTGACGTGCTCAAGGAGGTGGCCTGGGGCTACGTGCCCCTCTACACCGACTTCTTCTTCGGCGTCACCCCCGTCGGCATCCACCACAACGCCTACGTCGACGGCCTCAAGTCCTGGCGCCTCAAGCACTGGTGGGACCTCACCTGGTTCTACCCGCGCCTGCGCGAGCTCGTCACCGCGCACCTCGAGGCCCTCGAGCGGGATGATGAGCCGCGGCCCCTGGTCGAGCTCGACGAGGGCGGGCACAAGGCCGCCTACTTCGCGCCGCTCGCTGACCGGCGCGCCAAGAAGGTGACAGTCTTCGAGCCGGCGGACAAGTCTCGGCCGGCCCGCTTCGAACCCATTCACTGGGACGGGGTGTGTCAAAAGGGCAGCACGCCCTGGTACGACGAGCTGTTCGACGATGACGAAGGCCCCTTGCAGGTGCACGACAAATCACGGCACAGATAGCTATGTTCCCTTGCACAACGGTCATGGATTTTGTATATTAATCAACAATGTGCGTGGCGTTTTGGTTGACGGCGTTGTCTTGGTCCGAGTCAGTGCTCGGCATTGCAGTACCGAGACGATGGGTTTTTGCTCCATGGTAGCTAACATGATACACTATTCGAGCCACAGTGGCAGTCATGGAATAACATTAGAAATGACAGATGGCCAAATAGCTAATGATAGCCGTGCTGTTTGAGGAGCGTTCAACATTCGGTCAAGTAAAACTAATAAGCGTGACCGAGCGTGACTTCGTCTCGGTATAGTGCAAGTGCTATTGAGGAGCACTTCGTAGTCGAATTGGGAACTTTCGATAACCTCACTGGAAGCGATATTCGCGGATTTTGCATCAACCATCTTTCATTCGTTTAATTATACTATCATTATCATCTCCAGCCAGGAGACAAACGTTTCGAAAAGCAATTCAGTGCAAGAGTCGCTCAAATATCCCCAACGCTAAAACAAAACCGCTTGTTCCTAATAGAACGCCTCTGGCTTCCATAATGAGCCCATTCCCTCTTCTGCTATTCTTACAATCTCACACAGACTCCTCATCAGAAAAACATCAATATTGCGCGCTTCCACCTCAATCAACCTGTCCTCTCCACATCCGCTCTCCGCCACCAATTTCGCTGTTGTTACCAACCGAGAGATACAGCGCATCAGCCCGCTCTGTATGTCTCGGATGGCATGCTCATACGTGGCCGTGGTTGGATTAGAGCCGCTGCCAGTGTCATCTTTGTTCAGCAGCGACACGAGGGAGCCCCCAAAGCCCTTGCCTTGACCGTGAAGGCCGCCGGCCGACCCATCTAGTGACGTCGAGAGGCCTAGCAAAGATGCCGCCTTACGAGGGATGTCATCGTGCTGTAGGTCAGACAGTATGCGGCTTTGTCTGCGTCCCAGAACTGGTACCACAAGCGTACTGCGCGGTACCAGGGCCGAGATGTAATTGTAGGCAAGAATGTGTGCGTAAAGAGCGTCGCAAACGTATTCAGAGGTGTTTCCAAACACGTTCCTTAGAGATAACCATGGCTTCGACAGCTCCAGCGATGGGGTGCTGGAGCTTTGCAAGTTACTCTCGTTTGCTTGCTGCAAGTCTCTGCCCTTGCGTTCCGAAGAGACCGAGCCACGTCGATACGCCGTAACTTTCTGCCAGATAGACTTGCGTGAAGACTGTGTGGGCGAGGAGATATGGGTCCCTAGCAATTCTGCACTTGGCTGCCGAATCTTCCTGGAGTAAGCTCGAATTGTTTCAATGGTAAGACTAGAAGTTAGAAGCATAGTCTCCGGAAAGCAAGCGATCGAAACACGGAGCGTTTCGATTGTATCCGGCGGCAGAGGCACCGACTTGGTGAGTTCCTCATTCGGAAGCTGCGAAGAGTAGGGCAGCGAGCTTTTGCAGAGCCATGTCTGCACGCCTGAAGGCGGCGAGGGAGGAGGCGAAGGCTGTATGAACATAGTTTCTGGCCGCGGCTGGTACTGTACGGCATGTCGTGTGCTTCGAGTGTCAGTGTCCGGATACGTGTCACTGACTGGCGATGGTTCGGTAGGAATGCTGATGCCACCTGGTTCACAGGCAGAACGTGTAGAAAAGCCGCTTCGAGACGACGAACGAGGTACGGGATCGGCATCGTGTTCGGTGGCAGGAATCTGTACTGGGTGAAGTCGGAGCGGAGAGACTGATATTTTGGCATCCCCAAGGCTGCTTCGGCGTTCAGGCACGAGCACGCAGCTCTGCCTGGCAGCTGCTAATATATCATGCGTTGGCCTAGAGTTCTGCATATCCATGCCTACAGTCCCCACGGCGCTGGTTGAATGCGACTTATGACGCCAGAGGGGTCGTTTCCCACAGGCCTCGTGGAATGCGGCTTCGTGCTTGGTCAGATTGGTCAGGTCTGGGGCTAAAGATTGCGGAGCTAGGTGACTGCTTCTTTTGACGTTACTTCGGTCGTCTTGATCGTCGTCGTCGGACAGACTGTCGACCCAACTATGACGCTGTTTGTTATCCAAGCTGGGAGATGCTCTGAATCCAAGCCGCCGACCCCTCTGCATCAACGACACCCCCACAGGGACAGGCGTTTGACCCCGAGATATTGTAGGGCCGTCGCATTCCATCATTGAGCTTGTATCTGACATATCGTGGTCGTCCACTGCTCCATTTTCTAGCGCAGTGCCCCTGCTGTCGATGAACGATACTGTGGATGGACGTTCCTGTATGGCTCCGAGAGACTGGATGCGAGCGGAAGCAGAGTGGTACGATGTGAGGGAGGCGCATCGACTAGAAGGCACGGCGGTTCTTGTCCACTGTGGATATTCGTCTGAAGATGTGGAAGGACATGGTGCGCCTGCCGTCATATTTTTGGCGGCAAAGAGACTCTTGGAGAGCTCAAGATCGATGGCAAGTAGTTCAGGCAAGCATTGTTCCATGGTCTTGTCGACTGGTGCTTCCAAGAGACAAGAAACAGAGGGACAAGTAGATGTATGCGGCGGTATACACAGAAGGGAAGCTGGCATGAGGAGGGGAAGTTTCCCCAGGAAAAGAAGCTGCTCTGCGCTAGAACCAGCAAGGGACTGATTCACAGCAGCATCGATGGAGACAAGGGAGCCACGTGAAAAGACGAGGTGCCGGTACCGAAGCAACAAGGGACGAGATCTCGTAGGGCCACGGTATGCAGCAAGCTGCAGAGGCGAGAACAGCCAGGTTCGTGATGGTGGTCGAGAGAATCGGATTCGTAAGCATTATAAGGGCAAAAGAAACCATGAAATGACAACTCAGACTGGCCGGTGCGGCCACCTCCGGTTGGTGGTTCTATGGATGAGGTATAGCGAGGGTTTGAGACGGAGACGAGAAGTGGGGAGAGTAATCATGTTGCGGACCACCATGATGGATGTGATTGCGCCAGGAGGGCGGATCTGATACGCCTGGGTAAGACACACAACAACAGACAGCGAGAAACTGTCGCACTTGAAACTGGACCGGTTCCCCAAAGGCGAGCTTCACCATGTCACAAGGTTGAGAAGGACGAGAAGGCTGGCCACGAGCACGAGGGAGGGAGGTCGACGGCCACACGACGGGACGGCAGCTGGCGTGACTGGAAACACGGCGCACCTGAGCTGTAGAGTTCGAGCGTGCAGCACAAGACGGTACACGACAGCCGAGCGGATGAGTGAAGCTTCCGATAGAGCTTCCGTAGCTTGCAGTAGTGGTATGGAGCTATTGTACTTGAAACAAAGCGTGGCGTGGAGGGCTGTCAATGGCAAGGGGCCAAGCTAGAAACAATGATTCGGCCGACCAGACCGGTGACCGGACGAGGGAGGTAAGACGAGGCTCCCTTGTCCCGCGAGCTGCCAAATAAATAAGTGTTAATTTCATCACCTCGCGGGCCAGGATCTGCCTCATGGTGTTGGGAAGTTCCCCCCCGGGGGGCTTTGATGAGGGTAGCCTGGACTACGAGGTCAATATTGTGGAGGGGAAGTGCATTGGCCAGCCCGCTTCCCATCACCACCACGGACCGCTTTGGCTTAAACTACATTCGGGTAGTGCAATGTAACCCCAAATAGCCTTTCCTGGCTTCGAAGACGCCGCCTTGAAAAGCTACGACGCACTTCGACCCACAAAGATGAGTCGGGCTAGAAGCGCACAGCCAGTTGATAAGTAAAAAGCAAAGACGACCGAAGGAAGCGTCAAGCCCAAGGAAACCGGGCTTGTCGGCCCGGGAACAAGGGATACCACCAAAGCATTAGTAGGTAGACACGCCCGCCAGCTACCCGAACCCACGGCAAACCAGTGGGTAGGTAGGCAGCAGTTTGTGAACAGTCCGAGGCAGATGGAACGACGTGTACCAGAGCCCCTGCCATCGTCCTGTCGCCGCGGACTGGGACTACTCCTCGCGGTGGTGATGCGGTGCGGCTTCTTAAATTGGACGACGTGCAGCTCGAGAAGCGTGTGCCCAGGGGGGAAGAGACAGAGAGCACAGACGGGTGGGGGGAAGCACCAAGCGCGGGATACGAGGTGATGCATGGTACAAGCGGTTACTGAAGCCAACGTGACCAAGGCACGAGAGGACGAACAGGCCTCGGATTGTCCCCAGCATCTGAGGTAAGATAGTGAACATTGCAGCCAGATGATGGGATAGAGCTTTCCTGGGCAAATGCCCCTGCATTGCCTAAAATGGTCAGTCGAGTGGGCAAGTGCCAATGGGCCAGGGAAGGCAAGAGCATGGGTGACAGTGACGTTGCTCCACCACGAGGAGCTAGCGGTGTGGTGTTTTTTTCTCTCGAGGTACTATGGAGGTCGTAGGTAGCTGTTTTTCATGGTTTTTCTTTTGCTTCACCACACTCATTGTTGCATTTTGACGAAGCCACTTCCCAACCGTGAGCTGACACGTTTCAGCAAATGCTGCTACGAGTCTGAATTTCATGACTCTCTGACGCCACCTTCTCGAAATTGGTCCAACCCAAACACGTAAGAGGTGACGAGGACTCAAAACGATATCCGATTGTCCAGGGTCCAGCATTTCACGGCCTGCCCAGGACTGAGACTAGTAGCTAGGCCCGTCGCAAACGAAACCCTTTTTTTGTCTGCCCCGAGATTTAGCCAAACCCAGGAAAACAATGTTGTCCGAAGAGTTCTTCTCGTCCATTTGCGGACCTCCGCTCGCCGCCAATACGGCCGTGTCCAAGGACATCGGCATCTACGCACATACCCTGACGCCCTCCTACAGTGTCAAATCTACGTTCAAGAAAAGCTCTACGCCAACCAACTGTCTCGCCGTGAACGATACCCATGCCTTCGCAGCGCAGGACCAAAAGGCCCACGTTCATGTCTACTCTCGTCTGCGCGGTAATCAAGAAGCCCTCATCTCCTTCTCTGAGCGCATTCGAAGCCTAGCCTTGGCTGGCGACGTGCTGGTCGTGGGCACTGCTGAAGGGAGACTTATTCTTTGGGAGGTGTGCTTTGACTCTCCTTTTACAAACTTGGGAGGCTGAACCACGCTGACACCCAAGACAGGTATGCACTGGCCGACAAGTCACGACACCTCCCTGTCATGTACAGGCCGTAACTTGCTTGGCCACCACACCTTTTCACATCCTCTCTGCTTCAGAAGACTCCAACATCAGTGTTTGGTCTCTCGCTGCTCTCCTCGAGCTTGACGCGCAAGCTGAACACGAGCCAGAGCGCACTTTGTCCAATCATCGCAGTGCCGTAACGGGGCTAGATGTAGGCCCCAGCACGAATCCAGAAACAGCCATTTGCGTGTCTTGCAGTAAAGACAAGACCTGTATCATCTGGAACTACCGCACCGGCGATGTGCTCCGGACTCTTCTCTTCCCCACAATACCTTTGTGTGCTAGCCTTGATCCCAGCGCCCGAGCCCTACTTGTGTCGACCCAGGATGGCTCTGTCTATCTGATGGAGCTCTTTGGCGACAAGCCGCTTATCGGCTCTCGCAGTCTTGAGCTTGCCTCCATCGTCGTTCAGGTCAACAGCCCCCTTGGTACAGCCGACCAAGACGCGGGACCGGCCTTGTGCATGGCTTTCAGCTATGATGGCACATCTATTATCACGGGGCACACTAAGGGTAGAATACTTCGCTGGAACCTCAGCGATGGCGGACACCCGACAGAGCTGGCAAATCTGAACGCTGCCGTCACCAATGTCGTTTTCGTGCCATTATTGCCGCAAAAGAAGTTGACCCGAGCTCTGAACGTTGTAAAGCCTTCTCAGAGCCTACGACAGTATGCCTTTACATCACAGCTTGAAGGTGACATTGCTCCTCAGACCACTCTGTCCAAGATGCTCGCCACACCGGGGTTCTCCGCTGAAGCCATTGAACGTGCCTGGCTGTCCATGGATTCAAAACCCATCAGCGCCGAAGCGCAACTACGAGCGGAAGACAGCAAATTGCAGGGGGTCGTCAAAGAGATATTACCAAGGCCTCTAATTGGCATCAACAGCTAGTCATAGCTTTTCTTGCAAATGCTTTGATGAATGAGTCGAGAGTGTGCATCGTCGAGCACATCGTCTGGGTCATGCCTCGACATTATACTCTGCTGTAGCAATCGTGCCGCACAAGATCTTTGTTCAAGATTTAATAGGTGACCACAAACGGCCTGAACTTTGTGCATCTAACGGGTCCATTCGAGCGCACTCTTATACAAAGGTATTGTGAAGGTGAAAGCAGAACAACAGCACGTGTTGAGTCGCACGCGGTGCAAATGCGCCTCTTGCTGCCGTATGCCTCGAAGGCGATGCAAAGACACTTGGTAACAAAGGATCCTATCAACTGAAGTACCTAGTCAAACCCATATCATGGCACGCATGTGTGCGGGAAGTAGGTCATGATATTACCGCTTTTCGCTTTCTAGGTCGTGCTGCCCCTGGAAGGATTTTGCAAAGGCTAGGGCAACTGGAAGGCCAATGTGTCAGCTTAGTATTTGTTATGGCTACTCGCTCTATAAAGGAGGAAATAGGCAGGTTTGCCGTGCAGCCAATATGACCATCTTTGGATTTGGATGTACGGGCTTTGTGGCAATATTAAAAATAAATAAATAAAAAACTCGATGATTTAATTACTATACTTACCTACTGTATAAAATTTGCACCACCCGCGGTATCTAAATTTTAGCGGCGAAGCCTTGTGCGATGATGGGCCGGAGGAGGGATTCTCCGCCACCTATCGCCGTCACCGATTTCCCGCCGCATGTGCCGTCATCTCCGTTCGTTGTGTAATCGGTGGGCACCCGAAAGCTGTCTAGCGGCAAGAAAACCACTGAACATTTCAACGACAACATCAACATCTCCCCAAAGAATGTCGGTCGTCGGCACACTCAAAGGCGACATGCCACAGCAAGTACGGTCGTTAGTGAGTTTACTCCAGTCCTCCGCGGTCGGTCCAAGCGCCGTGCGATTGTTGCGAGTCGACGATGCGCAGAGCTGCCATTGCTGCGCCCAGCAATCCTGATGCTCCATGGAACCTCGAATAATGCTGACGAGCCGCCTCCTCTAGTACCGCCAACTGTTGCGTCAGGGCGAACAGTTCAGCGCCTACAACTTCCGCGAGTATGCGAAGCGCCGCACGAGAGATGCTTTCCGAGAGAACATGAAGGTGGATGACCAGCGCCAGGTCCAGGAGCTGGTGCAGAAGGGGCTGAAGGAGTTACAAGTGCTGAAGGTGCGGAACGCCACGACATAACACCAGCAACGGACACTGACGGAATCTAACGAGCAGCGACAAACCGTACTCGGCCAGTTCTACCAGATAGACCGCCTAGTTATCGAGGGTGGACGATCGGTATAGTCACTACGAACGCGTTGGGACTTTTCTTGTATGGCTAACCTCATGACAGGGCAAGGATGCTGGCGGCGAAGACTCTGTCGTAAGGCAGAAGGAGCCAGGGTAAGTTGGCCGGACCGGTTTCGCGCAAGCGGATACTGACTCGACTCTAGCTACGATTGAAGAACCAGACCCGGAAGATCGCGCTCGCGCGCTTGATGACAAACGGAACACAGGGGAAAGAAGAACACTGTACAGTAGAGCCATCATTGCTGTGTACATCAACGAATACCATTGCGGCGACATGTGGTTGGGACTCTGACAAGACAAATTTCTGGAAGGAGTATCACGAGCTCAGTTTTGCAGTATCAAGAACAGACAATCCATTCTCATTTGACAATCCCAGCTGCAGCTGCGGGATATCATCAGGACCTCACTAGGGGTGATGGGCGTTGTGATGACGAGGGGACGTTTGTTATTCAGCTTCTTCATGTTGGGCTTTTTAATCCATCTCCAATGCATGACCCGGGCGTTTAGACCATGCTACAAATCGAGCCGACATACTTCTGGATTAATTTATATAACTTTCTCCCTTTCCGATATTCTGGAACCCTCTGATGCTATGGAAGGCAGGCGTCATGCTTGGTTGATTGGCTCAAGTTTTCCGTGTTTGGCTTATGTCATCAGTCCTCCTACCCCCTGGAGGCGGCATGTCGCGACGAAAACCGCCAGCCTTTTCGTGCCCGTGTATCAGCTGGCGCATCTAGAGATTATCCCCCATGCGCCATCAACCATAGGCCACTATCCTCTTATTCCATCAATCGATAGATATTAGGTTCCAGCTCTTGTCTAATTTTTGGAACCGAGTTTTGGGGGGGCCGCTGCTGTCGTGAATCAGCGCAATGGCTCCAGGCGTAAGTGATTCCGTATCGCCCACCTAGCAGCTGATCAGCTCGCTGACCTCGCCCTGCCTGCAGACTAGACGCGCCAACCGAAGTGGCTTCGCCGAGCATGACGATTTCGAAGGTAGCCTTGGCGTACCATTTTGTTTCTGAAGACAACCTCTAATGTTTTCCGCAGGTCTACCGGTTCGGCAATGGCGACAGGAGTTCACCAACATCGCGCCGCCTGCGCCGCAGGAACAACAACAGGCCAAGAATGACATCTGGTCAATCGAGCTCTTCCACGGCATGCCCAAGGACGCAAGTTTGTTAGCGCCGCACAGCCAGGAACTGCTTCGCGCCGCCCGTTCTGGACGCCTGTATAAACGACCGGTCCCGGTTGAGGAGGAAGAGGTTGACGTTGATGGAGTACTGGGCGAGAAACTCGAGAAGAAGGAGGAGGAAGTGGCCGAAAAGGGCTTCACTGCGAAACTGTGGAAGCAGATTCCGAGAAACGTGGAGGGCTCTTCTATCTCGCATCTGGCTAAGCGCAGGAAAGGCACCGTAACCATCGCCAGTAGGACGGTCGATGAGAGTGTTCAAACCCCGATGATTACCAGGGCCACCGTCAGGAGAGTGGACGCGGCTGGAAATGCATATACCGAGGACGTGGTATTGACCGAGGGTCAACCCGTGCAAGGCGAAATCATCTCCACCAGAACGGAACCCGCGCCTGCAGCCCGTACAGATGCCGCACCACAGCTGCCGACGCCACAGCGAAGACGACCGCCTCCCCCCAAGAGAAAGTCCAAGGCTGGTCCTGGGCGGGGTAAGAAAAAGATCAAGCAGACGATACCTCTACCTTTACCAGCACCCGTTGCAGGGGCGGCTCCAGCTGCCCAGCCTGCGGCGGCGGCGGCGGCGGTCAAGGTTGAGGGCGGAGAGGGCAATGTAAGTCATTACTACCTAGCCATTCTTCTCTGACTAACGTTTTGAAGAACACCGTGCCTGCTGCTACCGATGAGAATTCGAACCAAGACACCGAAATGGCCGACGGCGGTGATGACGACGAGGAAGATGACGAAGAGGGTGATGAGGGTGAGGACGGTGAGGAGGAGGAACAACCGGCAGACACCTCGATTGTGAAGACTGGAGAGGAGAACGACAAGGATCAAGAAATGACGGACGCGGCGGCGCCTCTGGATCCTCCTGTGCCTGCAGAGCCTACAATTGAACCAACCGACGACGCTCTTCCTCGCCCAGCTTCCCCTCTAAATCCACTCACCCTGAACCCGACGCTGGAGAGTCTCCCTGTTGCACCCATAAAAATCGAGGGCAGTCCTCTCAAGAACGTCATGCTCCCCTCGCCCACCGATGCGCCAAAGATGAACCTCGGCTTGCCACTAAGCGTAACGGAAAACGCGGCCCCTTTAACCGCTACTGAATCGACCATCGCCGAGCCACCATCGACAATTGTCGGGGACGACCCCGAAGAAGCCGCTGATCGGGACGTTCCTCACGTGCCCCTCCCAGGAGCGCCAACGGACGACGCGCTGCTACCACCTCCGCCGGACCAAGTGGGCAATATCGCCTCTCCAAAGGCCGAGGATGGGTCGGAGAAGGATCACCTCCCTGAAGAAGCGGCCAAGGAAGACACGGAGATGAAGGATGACGTCACGGAGAAGAGACCGGTGCTGGAGCAACACGACTCGGCCATGACGGTGGATAGTATCAGGCCTGATGATTCGGCCTCGGTCACAGCCTCGCTCACGGCACCGCTCACAGAGGAGGAGCCTATTGTGGAGCCTGTGCCTATCGAGGAAGAGGAAGCAAAGGTGTCAGAAGTGGCATCGACGAGTCTGGCGGTTGTCGAGGATCCTCTGCCAGTGCCGACTGCAGAGCCCGCGGAAATTGTCGAGCCTGCCGCGCCTGCAGTGGCCTTGGTTGAGAGCACCGTCACCAAAGAAGACGATGTTCCTGCCCCAGTCATCGAAGAAGAGATCCCCGCAGTCGACGAAGAAGAGACAACAAATCAACCCGCAACGATCGTTGAGGCAATCGAGCCGCCCGTCGACAGCCCCAAGCCGCAGGAAGTTTCCGAAAGGCAACCAGAGCAGCCGGTCATAGCCGAGCCCTCCCCCGCGGCTGCTGCGCCTGTGGAAGAACCGCCAGCGGAGTCTCTACTCGAGGAACAAACAGCCAAGGAAGAAACCAAGATAGAGCCCGAGGCAGAAGTCAAGGAAGAAACCAAAGAGGAAGTCAAGGAGGAAGCAGCACCATCGCCCCCAGCAGCTGCTCAGCCCGTTGCCCCCGAACCCGCCGCAGCGAAAGATGCCGTGGAGGAATAGGGCACTACACGGTGGCCGATCCCGTGCACGTGGGCGGACGTGGTGAAGCACCCGCGGCTCACTCCTCTGCTACGGCGCTGCTGAGCGTGCAATTTGTCGAAGATTCTGGTACGCGTATGATAAATGGGCTCCCACGTCTATCGGTGGTGTTTTCTGGATATGTCTTTTCTTGAAAAACTAAACGGTTTTGAGAGGGCAGGAGTTGGTATGTTTCTTCAGGGCTTCGTGGGCCCGAATGGGCCTTTATCATTGTGTATTACCGCTCTGAGGTTGGCTATGTTATCTCTATACGATATTGCGTGTCATGGCGTTCATTTCTCGTTTCATCACATCGTGACGCGTCTATCCCCATTCTCTACGCTCCCTTGGACGGGGAAGCTCTTCACCTTGTGCCTCTCTCGCTTTGCCACGCGTCCATGCATGCGGAGGTCCTTCAGGTGGGCGTTGCTCAGGCCCAACAGTCCCGCGCTGAGCAGCAGCAGGGCCATGAAGACCATGGCGCCGGCCTGGGTCAGGTTGCCGCTGAAGGCGGCGACGAGATACACGATGAGCTTGGCGGCGGCCTCGAAGTAGCCCTCGGCGTGCGTCTTGCCGCGCAGCCAGGCCTGCGTGGTCACGGCCTGCAGGTCCGAGGGCCGGCCGCGCAGCACGGCGCGCCGCTTGAGGCCGAGATCGATGGAGTACTCGGTGAGCGTGTCGCCGGGGCCGCCGGGGGAAGGAGCTGGGCTGGTCGGCTGGGCGCGCTGCTTGATAACGTAGATGTTGAGGAGGCGCGAGAGCATCAGGGCGCCGAGGCAGCCGAGCGCCCACCAGTCCTCAAGGAGGATCAAGAAGGCGACGGCGGCGGCGGTGAGCAGCGGGCTCGCGAGGTAGAGTGCGTGGCTGAACCAGTTGGTGTCGCCGTCGCCTCCCAGCGATATGAAATCGCCCAGTCCCCTTCGCACCACCCTGCCCGCCGTATCCAGCATGACATCCAGAGTAACAGGATCATCACCCTTTGCATCGTCGGAGCACATCCTCTTCAGGAAGCCCACCATGGCGGCATTGTTCACGACGTACCGCGCCTCCACGCCCGCGCCGCCGCGCGCCTCTACCGCCGTGGGCCGCTGCTGCACGTCGAGCTGGCGGTCGATGGCATCGGCGGCCTGCTGGTAGTGCAGGCCGGGGGCGAGGACGAGGGTGTCGAGCCACGAGGAGCCGCCGGTCAGGGCGGTGCGCTGGGCGATGGTGTGCAGATCCGCAAGGGCGAGGAGGGCGCCGGCCGAGAGGGAGAGGTTGGGGATGGGCGTGGTGGACCAGGGGGCGATGAGGACGCGGCGGTGGAGGGCGGCTGCGGCTGCGTCCATTGCCCGGATTCTCTCTCTCAGTACGTAGAAGCAGAATATGGCCAAGTTGGAGTTGGCCCTGGTTGGGTCTGTGTGAGGTTTCGTATATGCGGATCGGGGGGTCTCTCGAGCCAAGCTTTTTATAGGGTCTTATACGTTTTGGCTGGATCAAGGCATTGTCAATGCAGTGATTCGCTGTTTCAGATCATGCTCACGCGAAAAGGACTGAGGAGAAAGAATAGACGGTAAGCATATACGAAGAGCTCTAATAGGGATGGAGAGGAAGAATTGGTCAAATTCCACAAAGTGTCAACGTCTGGTCTTCCACGTCAGGAACACCCCGAGTGTGTAAGGGTATGACGGCATCGCAGGCGCAAGAACCCCCTCCTCCCTGCAGTAAATCATGTGACAGGGCATACACGACTCCATTACGAGATAACCTCATTTCATCGCTTGTATCACAATCGCCAAAGTAAATAGTGTTATTGATGGTATCCTAACACGAGTGCCGTTTCCTCGAGATTACATATTCCCCGCGCCGCACACATATCCAGCCTAAGCAAGCAGCAGCACGCCCATGGCCAAGCTCCCGAGCATCACGCCAACCGGCAGCATGTTGAACGAGGCGCCTCCCAGGACCTGCTCGGCACCGACGGGGACCAGGGTGGCCGTGGGGCTCACGCCGCTCGTGAAGGGCACGCTGGAGACGGGCGTGGCGCCGGGGAACGCGGGCGACTGCGTTGGGCTCGAGGGGTTGGGCTGCAGGTCTGCCATGGCGGGGTTGAGCACGCTGGAGATGCCGTTAGTATAGAATTCACCCAGATATGAGGGAGGGGGGAGGTTGGCTTACTTGTCGATGACGTGCACCACGCCGTTGGTGGTGATGATGTCTGGGATAATGACGCGCGCCGAGTTGACGAAGACGGCGCCGTTGGACATGGACACGGTCAGGATGCCGCCGCCCAGGGATTGCATCTGCACCGACTGGCCGTTCATGGTGGCCATGGCGATGGAGCTGCTGAACTGCACCGACTCGACGGCGTGGTACGTCAGCACGTTGGCCAGGTCCTGCGGGCTGGCGCCCTGCACGACCGAGCCGACGGAGCGGAAGGCGGCGTTGCTGGGCGCGAAGACGGTCAGCTGGGCCATGGAGTCGACGGCGGCGACGAGGTTGGCCGCCGTCAGGGCGCCCGCCAGCGCCGTGAGCCCCGTGTTGGTGGCCGTGGTCGACGGTGTCTCGGGCACCGTCAGCACCGTGTCCACAACGTGCACCAGCCCGCCGTCGAAGCGGATGTCGGCCTGCGTGACGCGGCTGCTCTGCTTGAAGCCCGAGCGCACCATGGCCGTGCCGTTGGCCATGACGAACTCGACGCGCAGGCCCGCCGCCGCCATCTGCGGCATCGCCGGGTCCGCCGCGCCTCCGAGCATCGTCGACGCGAACGCCGGCGTCTCCGTGATGCTGCTCGACGGCAGCACCCCGCTCACCACGTGGTACGTCAGCAGCTGCGCGATGGCCGTCGTGTCCCCTGCTATCCGCGGGTTGGCCGACACGAAGTTGGTGATGGCCGAGTTGCTGGGCGCCAGGATCGTGATGTTGGTCATGGTCGCCAGGTTCTGCGCCAGGCCGTCCACCATGCCCACCAGGCCTTTGTCACCCCACCCACGTTAGCCAGTGCTTCGTATACCCGTCACCAGTGGATGGACTTACTGCCGAGGCTGCTCAGGACATCCTGGTTCGCAGCCAGCACTTCGGTAAGCGACTGGGCGGAAGCGCTCGCCGCCAGGGCGAGGATGGGGAAGAAAAGCATGATTAAGGGTAATAAGGGTATATAAAAAGCGAGCCCGGCTCGTAATAAGAATCGAAGAATGTAAGGGAAAAAAGGAAAAGGCAAATCGATGGACACAGCGGCTTCAGGGCGAGGTGATCATCACTTCCCAGGCCAGCCAAACAAACCGGGCCACCGCCACCACTTATATAACGCTCCCTTCGACGAACCCCGTTTCCTTTTGCCCTGTGCCATCCACTCGGCCGGGGCTCTTGTTTCCAAAACGCTCTCAGTTCCCAGGAGAACATGTCTCCAACCCGCCCACCGAGAGCACTGCCCCTCCATTCACGGTAGCTAGGTTTTCGCTTCGAAGATGGAGAAGCATGGCCACTCGCGGCACATCCAGCCAATGGGAAAGTCTGGGTGTCGTGGCTGCGTGAAACGCGGCAAGAACATGGTGCTTCAGTAAACGTGTGAGACAGCCCTAGCCACCGAGGGTCAGAGCTCCCGTCCACGGCCGTTTCGCGCCCCGGTTTTGTAATGCGGCCGTGGCTATGGACGTAGTAGACGGCCTAAGGCTTCTTTTGATGGGCAGGGAGACCCATCGTAACGTGGAGGGCTCGGGTCGTTCCGGCTGTTAGTGCCGTAGATCACCAGCCCGCATGCCAAGCCCTGGCGTGTCGTGCATTGGTATCACCAGCTCCTCTCTCAACATGGTCAAACGCTTCCCACAAGCGCTTTCGAAGAAGAGCCAAGGACCCATACCCATCACGCGTGATGAAATGAAACAAACCCCGACAAAGTCACAAGCAAAACTCCAGCGTTCCCCTATCTGCGGCGTAGAGGTTCCGATGGGCCCTCTCTCGTCTGTCTGCGCAAGCTATGTAGAAAAACAGTGTGAACCAAGATCAGCGCTGCATCGAAGCAGACCAAAGGTTCTGGAAGTACACCAAGCGAAGCCAAACCTAGATACCGCTACCCCATCGACGCCATGACCGTTTGCGCCGCCTTAAGCCAAGTCCCGTTAGCTCCGTGCTGAATCCGGAATGAAACACCCTCAAATCATCGCGACATCGCCAAGATGCTCTTTCACGCTGCCTCCGCGGTGATACGCAGATTCTGCCATTTCGCCAGCAGTTCTTCACTGACCTCGTCGTCCACTTTCTTCTGCTCAATCTCCTCGGTCACAAAGACGTGCAAGATGTCGCGGGTCGCCATGGCGTCCTCGACGCTGTCGTGGCCTCGGCCCTTGGTCTGGATGACGCGGTGCAGGTACTTGACCGCCAAGTCCTTTAACCCCAGGCCATACGTCTCGTCAGGTGCCTCGAGTTGCTCTTCTCCCAAGAGGCCATCGCGCTCCAGGGCCATCTCGTAGGCCCTCGTCGCTTCGGTTCGTTTCTGGTTTTCGTATATCTGCGTGTCGACGACAAGTGGATGCAGCATCCGGAGCGCATTGAGGTCATTCTGGCAGGCATGGCCGACGACAACGGTGTCTCGTCCGATGAGCTCCCAGACCGCGCGGCGGGCATTGTCCCGTCCGAAGATGCAAGTCCTCGCACGACGCGCACCGCTCATGTCACGGAAGCTAACGCCGGACCAGGACGTGTTGTAGTGCGCCATAGGCACATCCGGGTATACCAGCTTATCCAAAAGGACCCTGCCGTTGTAATAGTCCACCACAGACACGCGAATGACTTCAGAGTCGCCCGATACTGCGGTGCCCATCTCACAATCGATAGACACCGCCAGTGCTGCCGGCCTCTCCGTGGGCAAGCGCTCAGGAGTGTCGTAGAAGCGCCAAATGTCAGCAAGTTCATCCGGAGCGTAATAGCGCGTAGTGTGCTCCAGCTGATGGTTGCAAGGCTTCGACCGAGGGTGGCCGTTGCAACAAGTCCATTTCTAAATGGGCATTCATCAGCAAGAATTGCTTCTAGCAGTTGGTGGAGAAACACAAAAGACTTACACCATAGGCAACTTGTCCGGAGTGAAAAGAGCACTTGGCCTGTGCCTCGGGTACCTTTTTAGCCTGGCCAGCTTCGACGATAGCATCGCGCGCCTTCAAGACTGAAGAAGTATCAGCAAAACGAATCTCGGACGAGCAAACATGGTGGTCATGCGAGCCTACCTCTAGTGCACTTGAAGCATCGCTTCTTCCGCTCCAGCTCGATCCTGGACAGCTGCCTCAAAATGTACCCATACTGCAGGAGGAGCCTCCTGTCCATGGCCATGCTGCGTAACGCCTCTTGGTACTCCTGGGTTGGTTCATACTGGTCGGGCCCGACGATCAGAGACGCGCCGCCCCCGAGGGAGCTGCTGGAACCGCGGCTCGAGTCCATGACGACCCGATGTCGATGGGTCGGATGGTGTCGTTGGGGGCCGTGTGGCTGTGTTTGGGGCTGTGGTTGTGGTCGTGGTCGTAAGGAGTCTGGAGATGGGGGTTGATGCTGTATGCGGAAGGATGGGGTGGAAGGAGGCAGAGACCTTATTTATACATCACGTGTGCGCGCCTGCCTTTCTTGTTCTCAGCAAAGTGGATGAATCCAAGGACGTCTTGGTGGACGAGGTACCTGGAAGAGACGCTTTCACCCCAACTGTCAAGCTGAATGACCTGTTTGCGGTGTTCAGCTGCGGAGCCGTATATCTCCAGCGGACTGGCCGTGGAGGCCAGGGACTGGGCAGCCCCATCGCAGGCTGCAGTCTGCCCATTCACCTACGCCGCTCTGGTCCAATCACACGTGGTCCTAACCAGACGTTGTTTTCCCGCATGATGGCACCCCCAGGATCACACCGACTTCACGTTACTAGGATGCATTGGGCGTAAACCGTTGCCGTCAGATATAGCCCGGGCTATGAAGAAATCGGTCTGGGGCAAAAAGAAACGACTAGGCCCTTAAATACATCAGCTATCGCTTGATTTAGAAACAAAAAGCAGCAGCAGCAACAGCAGCAGCAGCAGCAACTCGAATGCGTGACCGTGGCCGTCTGTTGGCCAGCCTCTTTTCCCAACGCCGGTTCCCCTATAGAGCAACAACGTCGTTTCGCTCACGCCTAATTCTTCTGGAGAGGTTTCCGCCCATACACGAAATATCTGTACACACCCAAGATCAGCAACGTATCCATACGGCGATATCGGCAAGCAGGAGAAGAAGCAAGGGCGATGACATGGGCATAGTCATGGGCGCTGCACTCACATAGGCCAATACGCGTGGATATTCGGGTTCTTCATCTCCTTCCTCGTCTCAGCGCAGTACACCAGCGTCTCCTCCCGGCTCCACCCCAAGCCCCTCGTGAAATGCGCCAGGCTCAACCCCTCGAGCCCCCCTCCAAGGTTGGAGTACGCCCAGAGGCCGAGCTCCTTGTAGTTGCGGTCGCGCGGCCAGGTGTTGCTGGGCCACTTGCGCTGGATCTCGACGATTTCCTCGAAGCCCGCGGCCGCCATGTAGTTCTTGTACTCGGTGGTGGGGAAGACGGGGCGGCCGGCGGCGGCGGCAGCCTCGATAATGTGGTTGCACCAGCCCATGAGTTTGCCGTCGGGCTTGAGCGTGTTGTCGTCGCAGCGGACGGGGAGAGTGAGTTCTTGCAGCTCGAGGTAGCCGCCAGGTTCTAGGTGGCTGTCGAGTGCATGTTAGATAATGGTCCGTTTCGGGGCAAGACAAGTAAAGGCTGATCCGTACTCGTAGGCTTGCTTGACAAAGCGCGGAAAGTCGGCAAAGCTGCCGAGCATCATTCGCGACAGGATGAAGTCAAATTTGGTGTTCCACGTCCAATCCTCCTCGAGATCGTCGATTTCGAACCTGCAATTCGGGGGCACACTGCCGATCCGTCAGCTTGGTCCTCCAACACAGCATTGGCACGGCCTGGTTGGGACGCAACGTACAATGCGGGCTGGATGGGACTGAGGTCGACGCCGATGACCTGTCATTGCTTTAGCATGCGCGCAGGGACTAGGAGTCACGGTAATGCGACGGCTGACCTCGGCTTCTGGATGGGCGTCGGCTGCGATATAGGTCAGCAGGTGGTCCAAATCGGCTAGTGGGTGGCATGTGGCTCACCATAATCTATGGCCCACGCTCCCGTCCCGGTCCCAACATCGAGAACCCGCGTCGCGGTTTGCGCCTTGGGACACAGCGCCAGCTCGCCGTCGACCGTTCGGAGCATAAGTTCGTGTTGTACGTCTGGAATCAGTCAGGCGTTAGCGCAGTCGGTCCCTTGGTCCCCGTCGCCGCAATGTATACGCACCTAGTCGCTCAATCTCCGCCTGCGTCGCGTTGTGCTGGTCAGCTACTGGTCCTTGGGGCGCATGATTGCCAGTCCTGGGGGTGGGCTTACATCGTCGTTGGGTAGGGCGTATTCTTGGTTCGAAAATCAGCAAAAGAGGCGCAGAGTAGGATTCTGCAGCGAGCGGGTTCAACGTACTGCCTCGGCTCAGGGCATGGTAGCGACGGCCATTCTCCTCGTGGTAGGCGATGATGCTCGACGAGATGGAAGCGACCGAAGATTCAACGTCCTAGTTACGACAACGGCACCTGTTAGCCTTGGGCGTGCCCGCCGGGATATTTCGTCTTGTCTCACCCCAAAGCCCGAGTCGTCGTCGCGAATATCCTCGGGTTCCTGCATCGAACCACCATTAGCACGAAAAAGCAAGCAACGCCAGGCGCAGCGGCCGGAGGGTTGTGGGGATTCGAGCAACGACGTACAATCTCTTCTGTGTTCTGCGGATGCGGCCCCGTCATTTTTTTTATTACTATTATTTTATCTTTTTTTATTCTTATCTTTTGGCGTGGCACGGGCACTCGGACTCGGTAGTACGAGGAGGGGAGGGCTTCGCTGGGCGGGAAAGGGCTCTCTCGAAGTCGTCGACGGACCGGATGAAGCAAGCAATGGATGGACGGTTGGTTGGTATGTAGATGGGAAAGATCTAAGCACGGTTCAGGACTGGGTCAAGGACAGCGTGGAGAAGAGGGACGCCAGGTGGACCAGGGCGTGGCCGTGACCTTGTTCCACCACCTTAAGCAAGGGGATGATGGGTCCGGTCTTGTGCTAACTAAACACGGGCCGGATATCGGGAAGGGAGGGACAGAAGCTACCATGGTAGGCCAAGGCACGACGTGAACCAACCAGGGCTCTCGAAAAGGACACCGCTGGGTAAGACGACGCTGTTTGGTAGCGGATCGATAGCCCGTGAAGGGTTCCTCCGCTACCCATCCGCCTCGGCATTCGCAACGGTTGTGTAGGCTGGACTCCAGCCAAGAAGCCTGTTGTCCACACCAGTCACAATCCAGATGAGGTCGGTTATAGTCAGAAGGAGGCTGTTTGTTTTTTGCAAAATGCTACGTCGAAAAGCTACTGGATACAGGCACCGTACGGTATCATCACGATGAATTCGAGGTAGGTGGCGAACAGAGGTTTTGGTGACGTTGTTTAGTGATCCCCCCAGAGTCCATGACTCGCAGGGGGTGGGAGCCGCACAAAAGCCTGGGAACGACGAGTGTTTTTTTTTCCTTTCTTTTCCTTCTTTAATGTGCGCAGCCCGCATGAATTAGAACCAACCGGAACGCATCCCGCTGCAGCTGACTTGCAGCAAAACCTCTTCGCATCTTGTTTTTTTTTTTCCCTTCCCCTGCTGGTGCTTCTGTAGCAACCC
>KL660214.1:1415-18267 GCA_000732775.1 Stachybotrys chlorohalonatus IBT 40285 | reverse complement strand
CTAAGGCGCAGCCTAGGCCTACAGATAAGGGTTCACGAGCAGGAATCCTTTCTACAAAAATCATTTATAAGGAGCAACGCTCTGCAGGGCCTTGCTGTCGCTCTCCCTCCACGGGCATGTTTCCAGAATCGATCTGATGAGCTGCTCGTGGGAACACGACCGCGGCTTGATGGTGGCCTTGAACGGTGCTGGGTGACAAACCACCCCTGGCTCAAATCTGACAAGAGGCTCAACCTCTTTTCCATTCTCAAGTGGCTTAGAGATATTGAAGACTGCTAATGTCTGGGCGATATTGAGGTACAAGGCGTTATCAGCCAGATATCGACCGGGACAGACGCGACGTCCAAACCCGTAGACGTATTGCCTAGGATCTGGCTCTGGCGCGACACCGAGGAAGCGTAGGCTCAAAGGCCGCAGGATTGGCGTAGACCAATGGGTCATGAGCAAAATGCCTGAGCTATGTTAGAGTAAATCGACTGAGGATAGTCGGTCGAGTAACATTAGCTAGAATAATCGCCTTTTGAGGGATGTGGTATCGGTTGAAGACATCGTCCTCGGTGCTTGTATGGGGTAGAGCCATGGGCCCGACCGGGTTCCAGCGCAGAACCTCCTTGACAACAGCTCCTATGTATAGGATATTCTTTTGGTCCGCCATATTTGGCAGTCGATCATTGCCGACAACACGATCGATTTCCTCTTGTGCCTTTTGCTGGACCTCCGGAGTGATGACCATCGCCAAGAAAAATGCAGCAAGGGATACCACGGTCTAAATTTCTAAGAAACAGGGCGTCACAAAAGATGAAGAGTATTTGACTTACGGTATCTGCACCGCCGGTGTACAAAGCTATGGCTGTCCACTTATGGTCCAACTCACTTTGGCTCGAGTCATCAGCTTCTAAGAGCTGAGATAGAAAAGAAGACGTACGGGTGCCCTGCGCCATTTGATGCCGCACGAACGCGAAAGGCTTCTCGATGACATCGTTTAGTTGCGCAGCCCATTCGTGAGCTGTTTTCTTGAAGCCAGTTCCAGGCATCCATTCGGGCAAAAGTTTCACTGCCCATTGTTAGAACGTACTTTCACAAGGTCTTACAATATATTTCCTCACTAAAAGGAAGTATGTCAACAAAATATGTCCCTGGGATTGCCGCGCGAGCGAAATTGTCCATGGCTTCACCAGCAATGTCGACGAGATGATCATTTCCGTGTGGTTCGGCATTGTAGCCGTAAACAATTTTGAGGATGATCGAACCGGATTCCCTAACAGTTGTTGAGGGTCAACGATTGACTTGATCCAAAGGCCCACGGGGGATCACCTACTTCTTGATGTGCTTGACAAGTTGCTCCGGGTACTCCAACAAATGTAGCAGGAAGTGACCGACTTCCTCCTCCTGAAACTTGTTGAACTGCGAGACAGCTGCCTTAGAGCCGATGATGCGACTCGCATTTTTGCGATAGGTCCGCAGTCGTTTGCTGTATGGGAGGAGTCCAAGAGAATTCTCCCAGCCCAGCCTGAATACCATCAGCCTTTTACAAGACGTTCTTGCGCTTGTCGTGCAGAGAATCATGCATACATCTCCCCTGCAAATATCTGTTTAGGTCGGGACGAGTGCTTGATCGATCGTTTCTCCAACAGTTCGTTCGCGATCTGCAAGTCGTTGATTATCACTAATGTTTGACCTAGAACCGTCATGGAGCTGATAGGCCTATGTAGCACAGTCAGCAGTCAGCCAAAACCTGGTGCAAATATGACACAAACCATAGAGGCTCTTGTGTCTTAGCCAGTGCTGTGCTTCCAGGACCCCTGGTTTGGGTAGATCGTGGATGTTCCCGACAAGTGGGAGGCCTTTGGGGCCAGGCGGCAGAGGACGACGGCCAGCATAACTTCATTGTCTAAGGGCGAAGTAGATGAAAACAATACCGGCGAAAACGCCAGCAAAGATCCGCCCGGATGACATGGTCACTCAGATGGGTATGGAATGGGGGAAACGTCTGCGAAAAAGTAACAGCAAGATGAGGAAAAGGCGGAAACGTTTCATGAGATATAAGGTATTTGTATCCTAATAGCAAAATGATCATTCAGTAACGCAAGGGTTCAAGCACACTTCGTCCAGTCGACAACAAATTCTAACCCAAAGCGGGCCATCCTGACAATGATAGAGACCTGCGACATCTTTCTACTTGTAGTTTAGCTATTCAAGCCTCGTTCAATGCCGTGTACTCATTGGTGCAAAGGGCAGCGCATCTCTCTTTGTAGAATATAACATGTTACTTGGCGGGGCGCAGCTTCATGAATCTTAGTCGAACCTACTCGTATAAAGAGCCCAAAAAGGACATTGGCAAAGCCAGGGAGCTTGTCTAGCTTGCTTAGCTCCCCACGGTTAGCCTTGCTCAAGTGGGTTTAACCACCACAACTGTTTGTTGTAAGATTCTGATCTCGTCTAAAAGCCCCAAAACAGTTAGCTAGGAGAGACATATAGGCCTTTCGTTGCAATATCTAAATTAGAAAGAACCAGAGTAATAATTTGGACCAAAAGGTTTGCCATCGGCTCAACTTAGGAGTCTCAAGTTGTGACACTCACCCATGATCGTGCCGCCGTGCTCCTCCCCATTAGCCGGGGAGTTCCGCCCCTTAGGCAATAAGTCCCAACCTCGGAGACGCAGCATGGCCGGATAATCAACCACTCTGCCTGGGACACCTGGTACAGAAGTGGATAGACCGCCCACGTGTGCAGGGCCATGTGACATAGATCCAGCGCTCTAGAATCTACCCAATGATAAGACCCCATGTCGATATGATTCAATAAGCCCTTGGTGTTAACGCACTAGCCGCTAACTGGTCGTTTAGGTCAAAGGAAGAATGCCAGGCGTGTATGTAGAAAAGATGATCCTGAAGTTCAGGCTACGGTCGGTCTGGAACTACCTTGAGAGAAACAACACAAGACATCCTCACTACAGTCTAGACCTCAATCCTAAAGATGACTAAGGCGGCCTCTCTTCAAATCGAAGCGGATTATTAGCAGCGCACACGTCATGAGAGGTACGAATGTGGAGCAAACTGTCTCAAAGCTCATCACTGGTTACAAACAGTCTCTTAGCTGAAAGATACCAAGATATGGACTTCGAATCCAGTGCCAGAAGAAATACAGTATTGTAGCGAAGCTCAGGTAAGTGAATCAGAACTCAATCATATAATCTTCACCCCTAGAAAGTATTTCATAGTTAAACTCTCACTATATGGTCTTATTTAATAGTACTTTATGGCGTCAACTAAACCACGAGCTGCATATTTGACAGGCATTATCATGTATAGCCTCAAGATTTCAGGAGTTGAACCACTATGAAATGACGAAGATTGACGTGACTTGAAAAAGTCCACACTCGCCGTGCTAAGTATTACTCTCATTTGAGATAACATGTAGATACCGCAGGCTCTCTCAATGCTGTTCATGCAATGGATGGAATTCATGCACAATATCCATGCCACTGGCCTCTTACTCGGTCTTCTTTCGAGCCTTAAGGACTGAAATCCCTGGATTCTCCAGAAAAGTCTTCCAGAACTCGGGATCTTGCTGAATGGCATCTGCCTTCTGATGCTCCATCACCTTCACATCAACCATCCCAAACTTCGTATACATTTCTGTTGTCGCGTAATTAATCTCCATCACTGCCATCTCAAACTCGACAGGCGGATCGCTATGCAGCACGACACCGATGGCATATCCTCCAGGGATATCCTTCCACCATTCAAAAGAGCATCCGTATTTCTTTTCCTGGAAGCAGGGACACAAGTGGCTGTTTCCGCGCACGCAGATAAAGAGGCCACCCGGCTTAAGATAGGTAGAAATATTCCGCCAGATGCCCTCTAGACCATCCATAGAACCAGCATGCTCGAACACCCAGTTTGCCATGACAATATCGTATTCCTTTTCAATGGACAGGTGATCAAGCGAGTTTCGAACATCAGCTTCGTAAAAGCGAAGGCGGTCGCGTCGTCCAATCGTCTCCTCAATATCGCTAGCCACGCGCAGCATCTCGGGTGAGATATCGACAATGTCCACGCGCCCAGCCCCGGCGTCGATGGCCTCGCGAGCATGGACCCCATTGCCACCGCCGAGATCTAGAATGCGGAGGCCAGTGGGCTTTCCAATGGCCATCTTGAAGAGTTGGGATTCAAGGATGCCGTAAGGGAGGGAGGCGTACCCGCCGTAGCCACTAGCAGCATTGTTGTAATCCTCCCGTGCGTTGTCGTGGACCTCCATAGTGATGATAATTCTTTGGATGAAAAAGCTGCAAGACAAAGTGGAGGAATCCAACATTAATTTATAATTACTTTTCTGCCCTCTTTAATATGGTTGCAATCACCTCCGCATAAGCACGGCACAACTTGCTGCCTAAGTATGAGCCAGGCACTCCACTATCTGCAAGTAAGCTGCAGAGTTACGCAGGATTGATTAAGCAGGAGGCTTGCTTCCGATCTATGGAGGGTTACATCTATCCGTGGAGGGTTACATCTGTCCGTACAGAGTCGGAGGGGTGTGCTAAAGGGAGGGAGGTGGCGGGTGCCGTCATAATGATTGGCGATCCCGTAATCCCTTTCCGTAGAGCTTGGGATATTTTGAAGCTGTAATTCCTTAGCCTGAATTACATACTTCAAACCTGAAGAAGCCAGTATGCCAAGTATACGGCGAAACATGGTTAATATGCTAAGCGTGAGCAATACGTTGAGCCTCCCGCGGGTTTAGAGTCTCCCTCTCTTCGAGTGTATTCCTCTATTTAATCTAGATCTGGCTCGTTTTGGTAACCAACTCTCCAACAGAAGTGATAGTCCTCCCCCCGGTGAATTCGGAAACAGCAATATCCGCTGCGAATTCCTTGGAAATCCAGCTGCGAATCTCCACAGCTACGAGCGAGTCCACCCCAAACGCGTGGAGGGGTTGATCCGGATCTACGTCCTCGATGCTCATCGATACTGCCCGTGCCAGTTTCTTTGCCAGTGCTGCAGTAACTACTTCAGCCCTATCTTCCGCAGACTTCAGCTCTCTGAATAGCTTAGTGTGGTTAATGGTGTCTGAAGACTCGCCCACAGACAAGCCATCATAACACTCGCTGAAGTACAGGTATAATGGGCGCCGAAGAGGTTCCGTGATTTCCATAGATTTGGCGAGGCGGTCAGCAGGCGTTTCCATACCGAGAGTGATCTGGCCATCATCAACAGAATCAAGCTGGTAGCTTGGGTCGCAGCAAACGTTTAGGAGCGCAATAAACTCATGCTCATCTACTTGGAGGCCTTTAAGGGAATCTGCCATATTTTCTTGAAGGAACTTGCTCTCAGAGATGACACCAATGTTTCGCATGGCTCCAAGGTCAATGGATAGCGCCTTTTGCCCCTGGCTAAGACGATGTCTGGCTAGTCGATCTTGGAATGTGCACCCAGCTGCATAATTAGCTTGACCTGGGTTGCCAATGATGCCAGAAACGGAAGAGAGCATAATGAAAAAGTCAAGTTTGGGGAAGAGGGTGTGGAGATTCCAAGAAGACAGAACCTTGGAGGATGTGGTCTGTTGCCAGGCTGACAGTGACATATTGTCGAAAAGCGAATCCTGTCCAGATTTATTAGTGCCAAATGCATGCTGTCGAGAGTCACCACCTACGTTGAGGACCATGGCAGCGTTTATACATCCTTTGATTGGCGGCATTGTCTTGCCGTATTCTTCCAGAAACTTCGACATCGAATCCAAATAGGATGCGTCACATTCTGGCGTGTAAACTGTGACGCCTTTCCTGGAAAGTTCTCTCACGAGTTCCTCCGCAACGCTCGAAGCGGTGCCGGATCTGGACAAAGCAATCAGGTGTTTAGCACCTTTTGATGCCATCCATCTAAGTATTGATCGACCAATGCCGCCAAGGCCGCCAGCAATGAGGTAGGATGAATCTGGATCAAAAATCCACGATTTCCGGCTAAGCAGTGATTTCTACAAGCCATTAGTTAATGACAAGGCAAGGCGAATTCTTTCAACGCACCTGAACCACAGAAGACGAATCGGCTCGAATTACGATTCGTCCAGTGTTTTTCCCGCTCTGGAAGAACCGGAAGGCATCCTCGATGGAGCCCACATCATAGATGTGTAACGGCTTCGGATGGGAAATGATCCCCTCCTCCACTAATCCCAGTACTGTATGCATCAGTTTCGCAACCGCCTGCTCTTTATGTGCGGCTAGATGGTGAATGTCCACTGCGGAAAAGCTCACGTTCTTAGCAAAACAGGCCATGGGCAGTGGGCTATTTGCGTTTATATCGGCCTTGCCAATCTCGACAAATCGCCCACACGGAGCAATGCATTCCCACGACGCTCGCAGACTCTCATCCACTAACGAGTTCAGTACAACATCGACGCCATTGGTCATGCGCATGATACCCTTGGCAAAACTCGTGTTCCTGCTGTAAAAGATATGGCTGGCAGGAATGTTATAGAGATCCATGAGGAGCTGCTTCTTATGGTCATAGCCCACTGTTGCAAAGACCTCAGCGCCGATGTGTTGGGCGATCTGGATAGCAAGTTGGCCAGTTGCTCCGGATGCTGCGTGAATGAGGACCTTTTCTCCTTTCTGTAGGCGAGCAACCTCAACCAAAGAATGCCACGATGTCATTGCGGGGATAATAACCGCGCAGGCTTCGTCGAATGGCACCGTGTCTGGGATTTTGACCACATTACTTTGGTTGCCGCGAGGGTATGTCCGTAAGCTGTTGAACGCAATCATACAGACTCGGTCCCCCGGGACTACCTTTTGCACCAATGATCCCACTCGGGTTACAACCCCGGCGCAATCCGAGCCAAAATCTGCTTCATCGAGTCTACCCAAGGCGCTAAACATGTCGCGGAAACTTAGGCCCCAGGATTCACTCATGATCTCGACTTCTGTATGACCTAAAGGTCTGTAGTACTCCATGTCCTCTTTATAATGAAGAGTCTCGAGTTGTCCGCGAGTTTCAATGGTAAGAATGAGGGGAGGACCTGACAGCCAAAGGTCCTGCTTAATTTGAGGTAATATCAAGGATTCGAGCTCAGTGTTGACATGGAAATCCTCGATCAGCCGTCCGGTAAGTACTTTCCCGTCGCGAACGACATATTCGTTGTCCAGAGATGACTGACTCAATGTGGAGAGAACAATCTGAGCAATGAACTCAACGCAGGATGTTGGTATCTGATGCACATCATCCAACGACAAGGAAGTGACTGCTTTGTTACTATACTCCGAACGGATTGTTCGAAGAAATCCGTCCTTTAAGCCTGGGAGAACGTCTGAAATTCCGGCGTTGGCTTCATCCCCCGGGGTGACAGGGGCCGTTACCCACAGGAAGTTGGACGACTGTTGAATCCAGCTCTTGACCTGGTCAAAGGTAAGGTTGGACATGCGTGAAAGGAGGGATTGACCCAATTCCATAAGGAAAATCACGTAGTCTGTGTGACCTATCTTGGCTTTGGTCAACTGATCTAGGGAATAAGTTTGTGGGTGACAAGTCGTCGACGTGGAGAGATGCGTTGCCAAGTAATCGGCCACTCCTGCCTGAGATGGGTCACTGCTATCGACCACTAAGACGATTCTGGAGGCACTAACAGGTGCTCGAGAAAAGTTGTCAACCCTGCTAATGATTGTGCTGCCTCGATGAGCCGCCTGGCTTTGGTGGTCTGTGAGGAAGACATTCCCGGTGAAACCATTGGCCCGCAACATGTCGTGCCAGTCTGACTCTGTAGCAAACGAAACGCACTCGATGTCTTCGTCACTGACATTCCACCAGTCTGGCAAAATGTCAAACGCCGAGCGTGAGTCAAAAGACTGCGAAGCCGTGACATCTTGCATCAGAAGATGGCCACTTGGCTTCAGAAGACTTCGAATATTCTGAAGAGTAGTAGGCATAGACTTAGTATCCTGCCATGAGTTTGAGAGGATGACTATATCGTAGGTGCCAACTTCGAAGCCCTGACTGGTCGGATTTTGTGACACATCCAGGACCTGGAAAACCAGACGATCAGAGAACTTGGACAATGCCTTCGAAGCCTCTTCAAACAAGGTATCTGAAATATTCGTATAACAGTATTCCGAAAATGAAACACCTCCATTGCGATATTCGACCTGCTCCAGTGCTTCTAAGATGATATTTGTCAGAGCCAGGCTGTTGGCCCCAATCTGCAGAATTCTTTGTGTTGGGGTTTGATGCGCCGAAAGAACCAAGAAGTTTCTGATCTTCGCTTTGTTCATGTTGTCAAGCAAGCCGTTGCCGGAATCTTGAATAAGGGGTGTGTAGGACAAGATCTTGGGAATGGTTTGTTCATGCATAGCAGAGAGAAGGTGTTCAGCCCGCTGGACAACCCAGCTCCAAGATGAGTATTCGGTCTTTAGCTTTCCAAGGGTTTGCGAGATCGCGTCTTCGATGGGCACGCCGTTCATTTGGTCTGGGGACTCTTCGGTTTCTTTTGTGATCCATGAAATATACTTCCTCACATGTGAAGGGTATATGGACCAATCCTGTTTGAGCAGCGTGCTCTTGCTGTACCGAACGACTGCTCGAAGGGCTTCCTTGAGTTCCTCAGTCGAGGCGGCTACCCTCTCTTCATCCGACGTCAAAGGCGGGCGAACTTGGCAGATAGTGCGTAAATCCTGTGGTGTGAGAAAAGACAAATGTGGCTTCCATTCAATGCGATGTGCCAGCTTTGTCCTAGAAGTATCATCTAATGTGTTATTCGTGATGGCGGATAGTATTAGTCGCTTCATATGAATGAGTGGCGTTCCCCGATCTCCCAACGCCAGAAGGTCACATTCAGCACCACCCCGAACGGGCTGAGGCTTGGACTTTGCCAGTACCTGTATTTGATCTGTTTGCGGGTGCTGCCAGCCCTCTCCGGATATCCAAAGATCTTGCATCTTATGAGGTATGATGGTGGGAAGCGTTTGAGTGCCGCCCTTGGACGGGACCACAGCGCATATATGAAACAGCGCATCCAGAACAGTGGGATGCACAACACCCTCGTACACCTCTTGAACAGAAGCGTCGAGACGGGCGAGGGCTAGGTCATGACCATCCCAACATAAACCTTCCAGCAGAGTGAACGAGTTGCCGTAGTTTAACCCGCCCTTCTTCAGCCCTTCGTAGAAGCTGTCTTTATCAATCTTCTTATCACAGACTTCTTCTGCTTCAATGTATCTGCGCTTGAGATATTCGGCCGTGGCTCTATCTTCATATCCGCCGTCAACCTCTGTCGAATGGTCCTCGAATTGGACACTGATCGTTGCTTTGAAACAAGCTCGCCATGAGCTATTGACATTGGCGAACATGTCGATCTGAAAGCGAGAAGACGCTTTGTCATATGCCTGACGGAGAGGGTGAAGATGTGTCATGACCTCAGTGCTTTCGTCTGGCTGGATAATGATAGGGCTCATGAATATGGCTTCCTTGATCATATATCCGATAGAGGCCTGTTTTGTCTGGATATTTTGTTTGACAGCCTCGAGTGCCATCATAATCATGCCTGCTGCAGGAAAGAAAATATCGTCACCAATGGCATGATCAGCCATCCATGGTATTTCTTCGACACTCAACATCTTCCGCCACCGGGGCTCAAGTGGATTCCAATCCATTGCACGAATCCCCAAGATTCCTCGGGGAGTCGGCTCGCGTAGTCGCCAATCTCGGCTAATCCTCGATTCATCCCAGTAAAGATGAGAATGATCGAATGGATACGGAGGGGTGTCGATGAGAATGGAATACTCAGCGTTGTCATCCATTTGATTGGCGGCCGTAATCGACACGGGATACCCACGGGCGAAAAGTTTGCCCACAAGCTCAAGTGTCGTGATCAAGGGTGACTCTGTCTTGGACAAAACAGCATTATATGCGACTGCTCGGCCAGCAGTGGCTTGAGATATGGTTTCATTCACAGGTCGTTTCAAAGCTCCATACGGTCCCACCTCAACGATATCGGATAAGTTGCCAAGACCATCTATTTTAGGTGCCGACAAAGCAATGTACCTCAGAGCATCTGAGAATCGCACAGTTGAGACAAGATTGTCCGTCCAATATTGCGTGTTGGTCAGAGTATGCGCTGCAACTCTCAACCCTGTTACCGACGATACCATGAAAGTGGTGCTGTCTACTTCCCGGGATTCCAGGGAACCGACCGAGGAAATGTACTCGTCGCAAAGTTCTTCCATAGCAGGGGAGTGATAGGCCACACCGGTGTTCAGTATGTGGGCAAATATGCTGTCGGCATCGAGGTACACTTTCAGGGTTTCTATGGCTTCTTTGTCCCCGGAAAGAGTGACGTTTGACGGGCTGTTGACGCAGGCGGTATAAATTCTAGTATGCAAGGGCAAGCCTGATTTTAAAGATGCATCCTTTAGGTAGGCCTCCACATCGGATTCCGATATGTTGGTAGATATCATGGCACCACTCGTTGCTTTAGCAGCGAGCTGACCTGCCAACCTTCCTCTGTGGTAGGCGATTTTGCAGGCAGATTCAAATGACAGGGCTCCAATGGAATATGCAGCTGCGATTTCTCCAGATGAGTGACCCACAACAACATCTGGGACAATACCGAAACCCCTTAGCAGGTCAACAAGAGCAACCTGGAGGATGGTACATATTGGTTGACTAATCTGGGGCGTGTTGATCCTTGCCCCACTATCAAGTTCGTCTGCTGCGTGTTAGCGATGAGGAAAAAATCAAGGAGTCAGTACATAGACGGCTCACCAGATACGGACCAATCGGCCCCAAATTTGTGCAGAAGCGTGTCTGCACGTGCCAAAACCGATTGGAAAATAGGATACTGTCGCAGGTCTGCGCCCATCTTGGCATATTGTGCTCCTTGCCCAGTGAAAACAAAGGCTAGCTTCCTGTCCGATGATGAACGGAGAGATTTGGTTGCTGATGTGGTAGCAGGATTCATCGATGAATCAGGAGCCAGAACAGCGTAAGACCTCCATGACATGATGCTCCGTTGAGTAGCAAGTGTACGTGCAAGAGGATTCATCCGTGCCTTGCACCCACGGATACTTGTGTCCCAGAACTCGGCATGACTCTGTATCATACGCTTGAGAGCATTTTCGTCTTTGGCAGACCAAACGAACAGCTTGTAGACTGCGCCTTGTTTTGTTTTATGTTTCTCTGGGAGTGACCTTTCAATCGTACCGTTCCCATACGATTTGGCGTCCGAAAGGAACGGACCTTGATCAAATCTTGAGCTAGGAGGTGAAAGGATAGATTGACAATGGATCGCGCTCAGACTGAGGCGCTCGAGGGTGTGAAATGCATCGTCCATAATACAATGAGCGTTGGATCCCCCGAATCCGAATGAATTGAGAGAAATCCGGCGTAATCCTGTAGCCGGCCAAGGAGTGCACGCAGTAGGGATCTTGCCGGAAATCAGCACGAGAAAGAACATATCAAAAGATGAATTTTTTTACCGCAATCTTGTTTGCTTTAGCATTAATCCTCGGATTCAACCTCTCGAACAAAGCATTTGGAGGAATGATTCCTCGCTCGAGAATCAGAATGCACTTGAGTATCCCGGCAAGACCGCTAGCAGCTTCTAAGTGGCCGATGTTTGCCTTGATGGAACCTCTAAGCTTATGGTCAACCGTAGCTTTACATAACTCAAGACCATCCGCCTTACATGTAAAGTGGTTCGGAAGTTGTGCGATGGGCTCTGAAAACTCGACCGACGGCATTCGCTTCTGTAGGGTCTCCCACCTTAGTACCAGTACCTAGACAGTAGATTAGAGATGTTCATGACATTGTATTCGTGCCTCAACTTGCCGTGTGCCTCGACATAGCGCGTAGACTCCATCCCAAGACCGCAACTCTCGTAGACTCTTCTAATGAGCTGCTCTTGAGAACTCTGACTCGGCTGTGTCAGTACAGGCGTGTGCCCATCCTGGTTGCAACCGGTTGCGCGTATCACAGCGCGTATCATGTCTTTATCCCTGATAGCATCACCAAGACGTTTCAGCAGGAGTACAACACTGCCTTCACCCCTTGCATAACCATTTGCACGATGATCAAAACTATAGCAACGGCTATCTGGGGATAAGAAGCTCATGTTTGACAATTGCAAAGAATTGTCTAGCGTCAAAATGGAATTGCATGCGGCGACAAGTGCCTAGAATCAACATCAGTCTCTGAAATCCATGTCTAATGAATCAATGATACCATTGAGCACCTCCCGCTCTGAAGGTTCTGGTAAGCGAGATCTATTGTCGTAATACTCGATGAACATGCAGTATTGACAAGAACACTAGGCCCCTTTAAGTCGAAAAACCAACTTATTCGATTTGCGAGTAAAGGGCTTGAAGTACCCGTGGCAGTACTTGCTGGCGCCTCATCTGGGTCTTTGCTCATTATTCTGAGATAGTCCTCGTTCATTGAAGTCGCGAATACGCCTGTATCTGTACCGGCCACTTTTTCCAAAGGTATACCGGCTATGTCTCGTTAGGAACGAGAGGGAGAACTCACGGACAAGTGGACATACCGTTTTCAAGAGCTCGGTAAGAGGTCTCCAGTAGCCAACGCTGCTGAGGATCTATTGCTGCAGCCTCTGATTGCAACAATCAGCGTCCCAGATCACCTTCTCTCCCAAGACATGGCATACCTTTGGAAGTGATTGAGAAAAAGGGAGCGTCAAACGCAGCTGGGTCATCTCGAAGAAAACCTCCGCCTCTAGATTGCATCTTCTTCAAATTAATAGGCGTTCAATTTCAACCGTAGAGAGATGCTTGAGCGCACCGTATTTTTTGCAGTAGCTTTTGGTTCGTAGAACGCGTCTAGCCGCGCCCGCGATCCTGGCCATGGCGACATGACATTTCGAGCGTTTTCTAGGGCTTCCCACAGACTTGATTCGTCTTCGAGGCCAGCAGGTAGCTTGAAAGACAGCCCTATTATAGCAATTGGCTCCATTTGGAGGGCGTGGTATAAAGCCTAGGTTTGGAGGCAAGCGAAGAGGAGTGATCTGGGGCGCAAGACGCACTCCCCAGCGGGTATTAGCTAGTTAGATAGCTATTAATATGTGGACCACAATAGAAGCTAAAGCATATCAATGAGCCATATGCTTCTAAAGAGCATTGTAAGGGTTCAGAGCGATGGTCCACCATCACTGCTACCTTGAGCTGCACTTTGGGGGCGGCACCGAGGCTCCGATGGGAAGTCTTTCGGCGGTTAAAGGTATCCTGTCGCTTCGAAGCCGCAGTTCGCGCAGCCTTCAGTCTGGCTCGAATGTAGAGTCGGCATTGATTACCCCGATCCGGGTAATCCGCTTATCCTACGCACAATTACTAGAATATGGAAAGGATTATCAATGGCTGACAATTCTTTGCGTTACACCATGAGGCACAGTGGAACAAGGGACATGAGATAGTGTGTGGAGAGATTTCATATGTAAGTGATTGAACACGCAATCAACATACACCGTCCTCAAGTAGTAATTGCCGAAATCCTTCAGGTAGGATTCCATCCATGGTTCAACCAATCATTCTACGTCTGCGCGACAAGCTCTCCGTGAGCTGCATGATGGATGAATATCGCTATAAACAGGCTCCGCTCTGATGAGGGGCATGCATTGGGGGTGCAGGAGGGCTTGGTTAAAACAATACCCACAAATGAGGCGTAAGCCTTGAGATAGATTCCCGTAACCTGCTGTCATGTAATAGTACTGCTGTTATCAGGAAGTGGTTACCGAAAGAAGTGTTAGAGAATGAATAATTCTGAGCTACTAACCGTATGAAAGTTATTAGCCAAATTAGTAATTGAACTATACGTCATGGAGAGAATATGGACACATAAAAACTAAAAGGGGGAGGGGGGCAACGGAGGACAGTTAATTTAGTGATGTTTCAATAGAGGCATCCCAAATCCGGTCAGACCTTCTTTTCTCATCCAAGAATAAACGCTTCCCGCAGCCTTTGATACTTCGCCTAGCACTCCTCTCTTCTCTATCTCCAGCATCTCCTCAACCCAAGAGAATATTGTCCTTACAAAAGACATTATCTGCTCCTCGGTGTTAAATGCATGGAAAATGACCCGCAGTCGACCTTTGCCCAGTGGCACAACTGGATGGTCAACGGGGAAGCAACAAAACGAAGAATCCAGAAGGTGATAGTGAAGCCACCAAGTGTATTTTTGGCGCGTGGATATCGCAACGATATGGGTGAGAAAGTCGCGTTCTTCCCAATCCTCCCACAGCGGTACTATGAGCAGTCCGCTCTCCTTGGCCGTTGTCCAAAGAGGATGTAGTGTGAGCTGCTGGAAGAAACACTTGGCAAGGACCTGGATATGCGCTTGAGCCTGGGGTAGATTTAGCCTCAACTCTCAAGCCTGAAGATCATATGTTAGAGTAAACCTTTTCCGTGTGATTGCTCTCAAGCAATGCGTAACCAGATTTGATGCCTGCAACGAAAGGGAACGAGGGCGAAGTAGTGTATATGATCGAGCGTCCAAAATTGGAGAGCATTCCCCTTACTGTTTTGTTTCCCAAGATAATGGCTGCAAGTGAAAGTGTTAGTCAATAGTCCCTGTAATTCAAAATTGGCGAATGATCATACCTCCTGCTGCACCCAATGCCTTGCCGTAAGAGTGGACAACAATTGCAATGTCTTTCTCCAAACCTAGTTCACAGACCAACCCGGCGCCTTTTGGGCCGATGACACCTACAGAATGTGCTTCATCCACGATGAATTGGATGTTTCCATGGCCTTGAGAAAGCTCCGCAACGACGTCAACTAGCTCCTGCAACGGGCACACATCGCCGTCCATGCTGTATATGGACTCTACTGCCACCAAAATCGAGCTTCTGCCACGCTTGATCGAAGGATGATTACGCAGCACCTCAAGCAGTGTGTTGCGAAACGCTTCCACGTCGCTATGAGGAAACTCCAGCTTCTGCAGGGCGACACTCTGCTTCATGCCTTCATGGGTGCTTGCGTGCACAAGCTCATCGTAGACAATCACATCGCCTGGCCGGGGAATGGCGGTCCAAACAGCGATGTTGGCCTCGTATGCCCCGCCGACAAGTATCCCGGCGTCTGCGCCGTGGAATGCGGCGATGTCCTTTTCTGCTTGCTCAAGATATGTGTAGTTGCCGTCCATAAGCCGGACGCCGCTTGAGCCGGTTGTAAAGCCAGGATTGCGATCGAACTCTGCCAGGAACTCAGCTCGCCGTGCTTCGCTGGCACCGAGTCCAAGAATATCTCCCGAGCATAGATCTATCGAATCGGAAGTTTGCCAATAATTACTGACAATGGAGTAATAGCTACTTGAAGATCGGCGCAGGTCAAGCGCCTCCTCAAGATTGCGATAGAAGACAGGCAGAGTCTTGAGGTTATCGTGAGGTCTCTGGTCCTTAATGCGAGTGGCCAGAGTTCCTCTGGGAGACAAGATAGCATCTTGAATTGCCTGATTCATTTCGGACAAAGTCGGAGTCAAACTATTAATCTTGAAATGGCAATTAGGAAAAGCTCAACAATCTCAAGCCGAGTTTCGCTTCAAGATAGTTCAAGCTCTTATGAGAGAGTGAGAGGCCGCAAGTATAGCAGTATCTAGTGGTATAGAAGGCAAAGCAAGGTTTCTGTCGTCTGTATAGCCTCTGGCGAATCAGTGATCGACGGTTATATTTAATTCGCGCATATCCATATATCCGTCGTAACGAATCTTATGTGCATATGCCTGCTTATGTGCTGCATGCCCTCTGTGGCATGCGTCCGCAGTGCACAGATTGTCGATGCAGTAGGATCAACCGAGGTGGGTGGAGAATCGGAGAGATTGGCAGTCGCTCAAGTCAGTCGGCTTTCCCCAAAGTCCTCCCCTGCCATCTCCTTCAAAGTCGTAGATCTAACTATCTCGTCCGGGGTAACAGCACTAGATCGTCCCAAATCATTGGTCACCATGTCCCTATAAGTAAGCATTGCAACCCGTCAGGCAGCTCTCTCTGCGGACCGTCGGCGGTTGCCATTCATTTTCCTATTCAAGCTCAAATCTACACAAACCCACGTAATCAATATGGGTCAGCAATACTCTCACCCTCAGCCAGGTGTCCGATTGAAAGTAATCGGTCCTGGATTATCGAGAACTGGTACTGCATCCTTCAGCCGAGCACTCGAGATCCTCCTTGATGCACCGGTCTACCACGGCGGCACTCAGGCAATACTCGGCCCCGAGTCAGAGATCAAAGCTTGGCTTGAGCTCTTGTCTCAATGGCCACCTCAGTCCCCATCAGCTGCAGCAAAGAGCATGGCCATCCTCAGGCGTATCACCGAGGGCTATGCTGCCATAACCGATGCTCCGAGCTACGGACTCGTTCAAGAACTCATGACCTTGTATCCAGACGCGAAGGTAATCTGTACCGTGCGTGACGTCGAGTCTTGGGAGAAGAGTATGGACACAATCCAGAGCGTTATGGACTTCAAATTTCTACGGTTGGCTCTGTTTCTTGTTCCAACCTCACGGCTGGTGCCCGCCTTCCTTCAGGGACTCGACCGGCAGTGGAATCACTTGTTCCAAAACATACCATTTCCAATCCGAAACCATTATAATCACCATATCAAGTGGCTTAGGGAAAATGTCCCCAAAGAACGGCTGGTGTTCTTCAATGTCAAGGATGGATGGGAACCACTTTGTCAAGTGTTGGATCTACCGGTGCCTGAGGGCATACCGTTTCCCCGTATAAATGATAGTAAGGCTATTAGCGATTTGACGCAACGGGAAGTGAGACGCGGCTTACAGCGATGGGCATTCATCATCATTATTATTTTAGGGATTATCCTGTTTTATCTAAGGGGTTGATCTTAAGTTGATAGACTAATATCCCC
>KL660211.1:0-13841 GCA_000732775.1 Stachybotrys chlorohalonatus IBT 40285 | reverse complement strand
GAACAGGAATTCACGTGATAACGTGGGTTCTTCCAACACAAATAGCAACTTACCTTGAATCTATATCCACGGCTGGCGGTAAGAAATTTGCACCGCCGTTACTCGCCATGGCCCAGATAAACAGGCTCGCCATTGTGATGTTAACCAGAATCTGGGAGCAGTAGAGAAATGGTTGAAGTTTCGACGGATGGATGAACATCATTGGTGTGAAAACCAAGATGTAGCAGACGAAGCCAATCAGCTGTTTTGTCGTGATAGCTGCGCTCTCGGGGAGCGTATTGCGAAGGTTCTGGAAAGTCGGAAAGATCGATGAGAGAACAACGGCTGCAGCGAGACCACCCCAATACGATTGGAATCCGAAACTAGGAGAAAGTTAGGGTGGATACTTCCAATGTAGGTTTCTAACTCACAAGATGACGTTGACGAAACACTTGAGCAAAATGACAAACCACGAGCCATACATACCAAAGGTTGCTCGACTCATCATAGGAAAGCCAAGATGGTATCGAAGCTGTACTTGTATCAGTCGACTGCCATCGTGAAACTTGCCGTCAACGACTCACACCAGGCTCGCCACAGACGACGGCAACAAAGAAGGCGAGCACAGTCCCAACGAAGATGCCGCCTATTGCACCACCAGCATCAAGCCCGGCCGCGAGGTTTGATGAGCAAAGAGACCATGTTGTCGTGTTGAAGCCAACGGCACACCTACAGGCATGAGTTAGTTGCAAGGATGAGTTGAGGGGGCCAGCTCCATCTGGATCAGCCCAATATCTGGCAATGGCAACACCCACCAGTAACCGAAGAATGCCTTCCACCCTAGGGTGAGTTTGTCGACGGGCACAGGTAGCACATCATGGTTAGCCCATTTGCCATTCTCGACCCCGTCATTGACACTCAGAGACTTGAAGGTTCGGGGCACCCGAGGCTTTAGCTTGAAGAGTGCCATAGGCTAGGCACTTCCGTTCAGAAGCTCGGCTATGCTGCGGGAAAGCAAGCAGGGGAAGTGGTTGGTGAGAGTTAAGAGATGATCTTTGAAGAGCGATTTGAAAGGAGTGGTTTAATGGCCAAACAATGTCGGACAACCCAGATATGTTGTGCGGACCAATGGTGGTGTTTTTGTATCATGGGATTCGGATTTACAACGTCTCAACGCTCGTCCGGCAACCGTTTGAACCACCTGATAGATCTCATCGCACTTGGCTATCCTGGCTACAGGCCCTTGTCATAGTCTCTTTGGCTAGGGACGCTAGTAGCAGATGGGCTCTGTCATGCTGTACGGCCCAGTTTTGAAAGATAACGAATGCGGAGACAGCAGCTCTGAGTGGAGAGTCCCTTATCGTGTGGAGGTACAGCGACGGCTCGAAAAATGCCGACAACAGGGCTTCTTGTACCTGCCGTCACTGCTGTCACTGCTAATGCTTAGGCTACCACAATCACTTCAGTCGGTAGTTGTTCAAGGATTGAAGCCATTTGCGTTTGGTATGCGCTATACCACCCGACTAGCCGTCGTATCTTTCAGTCGTTTCCGTTCGACCCAGTAATCTGGTCTCATCCTAGCCTTGGACGGCACCCAAGCCTTAAAACACCGATGTGTGTCCAAGAAAATGGCAACTATCTAGTAGCGTGTTCCTTTGGTGGTGACGCATCGTCTGCAGCATCTTGCTGGTTTCTGTGCCCATGTCCGTCCAACTGGCTGCGTCGTCAAATTACCGATAATCGTCTACTGATTGGGAGCCCAGAACCCCTCAGACTGCGCGCAAATCAATCGTCCGTCTTTTGTAATGAAAGCCGGGGACACGTCAGAATCTTCCTCAAACCAGATTTTATGCGAAAGTCTATCCCGGACCAGCTGTAGCATATACTGAAGAGTATGGAAGCTCACCCAAATCGCAACCTCCCTGTCGAGGCTTTCGACAAAGAGTCGCTAGTTAATCGCAACCCCCATCCCGATTTCGATTTGGTTCAAGGTCAACGCCCCGAACATGAGCGCGAAACTTCCTTTTTATACACAAAATCGCCAAACCCAGGGTGGATGGTGGGCGATGGGGCGTCAGATGGCCCTTGGAGAGACAGAGAGTTTGTCTCTATTGACCCTGCAGAACGGGGCCGTCCAGAAGTACTTAATTACAAACTAATGATCTCAACCACCGTGCCAAGGCCTGTCGCCCTTGTGAGCACAATCACGGCTGACGGGAAGACTAATAATCTAGCACCCTTTTCATACTACCAGTGCGTCATTGCCGATGTACGTAAAGAGGTTGAAATTGGCCTTTATTGCGGCTGATCCTTTACTTCGCAGCCACCACTCTACTCCTTAGCTTTCGCAGGAGAGGAAGCGAATGATACGCTGCAGAACATTCTTGATACAGGAGAACTTTGTATTAGCATGACATCAGGGTGGATGATTGAGTTTGTTATCTCCCAGCGTTCTAAGCCTCCTGGCCTTTTTTTAGGATGAAGTGACTGATCACACCTAATGCAGAGCTGCCAATTTTACATCCGTAAACACGCCGTCGCACATATCCGAATGGCCCCTCTCTGGCCTTACGCCAAACACAAGCACCATTGTGAAACCTCCGTTTGTTGCCGAGTCGCCATACTCTGCTGAGTGCAAGTTACATTCCCATCAAAATATCTTTAGCAAAAGTACGGGAAAGCGAACCGCCACTCTAGTGCTCGTCGAGGTTGTTCGATTTCACATATGGAGTGATGTTCTGTCCAAGGACAGGGCGACAGCTGAATTGGGTACATTAGACCCAGTGTTTAGGGCTGGAGGAATCACGTATGGGACAATCCGCAGCGCATACGAGATTCCTCGACCACCGCCCTTTAGAGAGTTGATAGGATCCGACATCGTGAAAGATATAATAAATCATGATAAGAATTGAAGCGAAAGATTGTGGAAGCTGTCCGGTATCTTGTGCAGGTCAAGTAGCAGCTTGGGAGAAGGGACAATGCACAGCCTGTAACTAGCTTGATGGCTTTTGGAGCAAGTCCAGGAGCCCCATGACAGGATTTAACGACAGGCAGCAACTGCCAATACCTTGGTCACCATATCAAGCATCTTTGAGATATAAGTAATGCTAAAGATGGCGGTGAGTAGTTCTTTTGGCTTTTCGTTCGAAGACGGGAGTGACTTCCTTAGTATCCCACCCGTGATAGCCTGCTACAACATTCATCGTCACATGAGAAAGAATAATCTGACATTTGTGCGTAACTAGTTTTCTACACAAGCTCAAGCATCAGCCAGAATTTAAGGAACTCTATAAATTGAATGTTGTCATTATTTTGCTCCCATTGACATATTGCACTCGGTGATTAGATACGTCACGTCGGTTTCACTACCCTATGCTAAAGGGACAAGTGTGTGGAGGATGACGACGGCTTCCGAGCTTTTGCCGCCATCCTACAACCTCCTTATCATAAGGCCTGTACTGTGGCAAATTGGGAAATCTAGACCGCTGAACTCAATCAAGAATCCAACCGAGCCCTTACCTTTAGTAATCAGGAAGACATCGCAAGGATGCGGAAGGATCAGGAGCACGGCGACGAGGATCTGGAGCCTCTGGTGGATACGACAGAGGCCCTAAAGCTCCATTCCAAACGGACAGAGCGCGCACAGAAGAAGCAGAGTCTCAAAGCCAGGAAGCCGAGTCGCAAGCAGGCCAATATTCTCCAGCTGCCCGTCGAGCTGGCCCTGCAGATCGTGGTCCTTCTTCGGCCAAGCGACGTCCTCAGCCTCGCTCAGGTCGACCGAGAGCACCACTACTTCATCGATAGCGAGGAACCAAGGATCGCCTATGCTATCAGCAGCTGGCGCTACGACTGCCTCCGGCGGTGCTTCCGGCTTCCAGTGCTCATGACGGACGTAGACCCGGCCATCCACGCAGCGCTGCAGCATGAGGAGCGACAGGAGCTGCTGGCCATCCACAAGAAGCCGTACCAACATGTGCAGCCGCCTGACGCGGCGCGCATCTGCACGTGCCTGACGTGTGTCCTTCGGTGGTCGGCGTTGTGCATCGCCGTCGACTTTGCGCACTGGCAGGATGACCTGGACAACGGCGAGCCTATTCCAATGATACCCAGGGGCCAGCAGCCCGTGTGGAATGAGGCGAGGCTGAGTGTCAATGCCGACAAGGTGTGGCGGGCGCTGCGACGGCCGCTGTGGCATGCCCGGGTGCTCGAGGCGCACTTGGCCTCGACGGTCCGCTCGATCCGCCGCCACGCCGTCAACCGTGGCAACCAGCGCCGCCGCTTCGCTATGAACTCGGCTGAGGCTGCCTCGGGCACCGACGCCTTCCTTGAGCTAAACGGGCCCCCAACCCTTGATTTCCCTTTCCACCGCGACGCTTATTACATGCTCGAGGCCTATCTGCCAAACCGCAGCTGGAATGGCGACGTTGGTTGCTGGATGTACGTTCCAGCCGAGCAGCACGATGCCGACCTTCAATTCGTCATCCTATGGGCACAAAAACGGGCCGACCGCGAGGCACGAGAGACTTTGGAGCGGGCGGGTGTGTAAGCCGTTGAGGAAGGGATGACTAGCTCCCTGATAATGACAGAGCAGGAAAGCTGGAGCCTGGAGGATCCGGGATCCTCGTTCGCCGTACGATGCGCCCGACAACGACCTGGTCACTCTTCACAAAGGTTTTCAGTGCTTGATCCGTCTTGAGCACCTGGAAATTCTAATGCTAGTTTCCAGCGGAGGGAACGTCAAGGTTGCATCGAGGGAGACAGGGTTTCAGTCTTCATCCTTCGAGTCGGGCACATCAACGACTGAGACTGTCACGTAGACGGCGTCGTGTAGTAAAACAACAGTGAGGTGCCATCAGAGCTATTGATTGCGAAGGAACAGGACCAGATTGGACAGCATGCTTCATCGACGCCCTGGGATGGTGTAGCAATGACGGAAACCGCAACTGACTTGCATGGGGCGAGAGTGCCCTTGGATTCGCTGAAACCAATCTCCGCATACGCCTCAATTTTCTTCGATGGGGTTTTCTTGCTGCGATTTGCGTTTGTAGAAATATAAGGTGGAAGTATCCCGTGAGAAACATCATAGACAATCTCCCCGGGGTCAATATTAAAAAATTTCAAATGAGGGTCTCAGCAGACCTAGCCGTATCGTCGAAAGATAGGGTTGCCGGCTCCGGTATGGTAAATGCGTGAATGGCGGCTCGCACTTGAATTAGATCATCGCCTTACTGGCCTAGCTAAGCCAATCACTCGCTCCGTACGGGTTCTGGTGAGTACCAACCAATCTCTTCGGTACATGATACTAAAAAGGATTGCCCGCCAATATCCTAATCTGTTGATATGGACTAGGAGTTAACTATGAACAGATGAAATTCCTTCAATAACCTCTGCGGGAGTATCTGGATCGCAACCTGATATCAGTCAGCCAGTGAGATAAGCATAAAAAGCCTTGAGGGGACTTACGTCCTTGAACATAGCCTGGCTTAGTCCAAATCAGTAGCCTATCATTCAAGAATTGTTTGAAATCCCACTCCTCCTGTTCCAGGTCACGCTTGTCGTTAAACACGTAAACCTCAGCAGCTCTTGTCTCCCCGCCCAAGTTGCCACTGCCTGCAGCATTGCCGACTTTGGCAGCCAACTTGACTCTAACCTGCCTCCGATGGTATTCCCTGCCCTCAAAGTAGTCCAACTTGATCATTATGTCGTCCGTAAGCCCTGTAACGAACACACCAGCCACTTGGTGACCTAGATCTTCGGTGATCCCAGGAGAATCAGCATACCGACGCTTTCGGCGACAGTATCCATGTAAGACTGCCGGTTGGAAAGTGTAGAGCTTGGAAATCTCGGACGAAACGTCGACGCTGTCATAGCAGGCCGAAAAGAATATTTCGGGCACCATCTGCACCGGTTAATTAGAAACGGAGACAGCGGTGGAGAGCCTAGAAACAAACGAGTGTTCCTGAATCTATTAGCCTCTTTCTCATAATCAGGCAAAGAAAAGTGACAATTTTACCGTAGAAAAAGGCGCAATGAGTAGTATTGGACTCTTGTCCAATTTCAAGTTGCACGATTTCCCCAGTCACCATAGCCAGTGAACATTCAGGGTGAAACAAAAACGGATTGGGAGGTTGAGGTAATATGATCCGTGAGAACCTAGACCGACTTAAGTGTTTAGAAGAATCAACGGTGGTATGGAATACTTGTTGACTTACTTTGAAGCTCTGGCGGCACCGTACTATGGATGATAATCTGAAGCTGCTGTGTCTATAATCAGCTGGGCTTACCTGATACGACACCAATGGGTGGCTTTGTACGACCTTTATAGGCAATCGTATTTGGGGGCCATTCAATTAACGCCCAAGCCTTTGCTCATGTGATCATTTGACCGCTACCCCGCCCTTGCAGTGTCACCCTGATGTGTCGCAGCCTCGATTCATCTTTTCTTAGTTCTCCCAAACCTTGGCCTCGGAGTCCTCGAAATATCTCTGCAAAACTGACAAGTGCTTCACGTTCCTGAACTTTTAGAATACCACTTCTAGATATCACGGCGTCGAACATGCAAAGTCCACAGTCCGAATCTCCTGATCTTCACCTGACTCAACCCACCCCAGAGGAATGCAACCAGATTTGGTCCAACACTGCGGCCTTCTGGAAAGACTCGCTGACCAAGTCCGTATACCTTATCGAGTCTGAATACTTAACGACTGTCCCTCTTGCTAAGAACAAAGGCATGACCACCTGGGTTCTAGTAAATAAAAACCTGCCACCCGACCAGCGACAGATCCTGTGCTCTTGTGAGAGCTTCCGGAAGCGGTCTCTCACCAGTGACAAAAACGGGAACGTTAAGCACTGCCTCGTCCATGGCATCGCCAGCGTCTTCTGCCCATCCGAGTACCGAGGCAGAGGCTACGGATCGCGTCACATGAAGGAGCTGGCCAAGATGCTACGCGGGTGGCAGTCGGAATACGGGGAGAGTATTGGCAGTGTGCTCTACTCTGACATTGGCAAAGAATACTACGCTAGGCTGGGCTGGCTCCCTAATGCTACAAACTGGCACTTTGTCTTTTTGGCAGCCAAGGCGGAAGAGCCACTTATGGCGCGGCTGCTCACTGAACCAGAGCTTGGAGATCTCTGCCTCCTGGACGAAGCTCTTATCGGCCGGGCAATGGCAGCTCCCAGTTCGGTACACAGACGTGTAGTGATCTTGCCGGATATGGATCACATGCTGTGGCATATCCGAAAGGAAGAATTTGCGACTCATCACATTTTTGGGAAAATTCCCGACGCCAAAGGGGCGATTGCTGGGAGCCCCGGCAAGCGGGTTTGGGCAATTTGGGTGCATCGCTACTACGCGCATCCGGACAGTACGGGCAATGATGGCGAGAACGTGCTGTACATCCTCCGTCTAGTAGTGGAAGGCGACGACACTGCCAATAAGCCCAACGAGGATCAAGCGTCGCCCTCGATGGCAGCCTTCACGGAGCAGGCGACGGCGCTCAAGACCGTGCTCCAAGCCGCGCAGGCGGAGGCAGCGCAGTGGCGTTTGAACCACGTAAGCTTATGGGAGCCTTCGCCGTTGGTGCGAAGACTTATCGGGAAGAATGGCTTGGATGCTGCTTGGATTGAGCGCGAGGAGGAAAGCATATCGAGCAGTCTGTGGTTCGCTGAGGGGGAAGGAGAAGGCAAGAGTCCAGTCTGGCTCAACAATGAGCATTATGCGTGGTGCTAGATAGTCCACGCCGACCAGTTGCCAACTTATGCAAGGTATTTAGTTCCAGAAATGGCCCAGGGCTCCCCTGGGTTAACATGAATCTTATTAGGTACTTCAAGTACTACTCATCATATGCTCCGCCAAAGAAACTGTCGTGGTATCTCGCAATGATGCTATGACGCCACGCGGAATAGCCGAAACTCCTGCCGACAAAGTTAGACGCCGTACATTAATCCCCCATATCCATGTAGTCATGCTCGCGGATTAACTCTTTAATCCTACCGTCCCAAGTTCCTGCTTCCATCGCTACCACACTGGCCCTCTTTCCGTCCAATGTCTTGGCTGACTTTTGGAATCTGGCATGTTGGCAGACCTGCAACAGCAGATCTGGGTCGCCAATTTTTGCCGCGTAATGGATGGGCGCCCAGCCATCTTTTCCGATGAGTGGTCCAACGTCTTGCAGCTCCAGCATCGTCAGAGAACAGCATATGTTTGAATTGGAGAGGGCCTCGATTAGGGGCGTATTGCCGTTGTTGTTCCTCGCCACTGCCGCACTGGGGCAGTCGGACAAGGTGGAAAAAACTCGTAGGGCGGCGTCGTTCCCCTGAATGCACGCGTGATGGAATGCATTTTTTCCGGTATCATCGGTCATATCAACTCTGGCGCCGCGCCGGACCAGGATCTCAACGCACTCGGCGTCATCCAAGAATTCAAATAAAGGTGGCCTACCATCACTGTCCCGCAAGTTGATGTGTGTCGTGTCCTGAGTATTGCACAGCACGGAGACGATCTTGACCCTCTCCGCATTCTGCGCCGACAACCCGGCAAAATGAAGGGCGACCTGGCCGTTCTCCTCTTGCACGTTTGGATCCGCCCCAGCGTCCAGCAGTAGTTTGACGCAAGAGGCCGAGAGGCACGAGGCAACGTGAACGGCGGTTTCGCCCCAGAAATTGACCCTGTTGATGTTCATCTGGTTGGGACATTGCTCCCAGATCTTGAGGGCTGCAACGAGGCCATCGTCAAACTTGGACTCAACGGCGGCGTGGATGATGTTGCCTCCAAGATTTGACAGTAATGTTGGATCAGCCCCATAATTCATCAGGATATGCATCTCCTTGACTCGTCCCGAGAAAGCGGCCCAATGAAGTGGTGTCCAATCGTATTTCTTGTCCTTTCGATCAATTAGGTTGTGAATTACTTTGGTTCCCTTTCCAAGCTCAAAGGCCGAGGCACGGAAGTACTCGAGGATCGCACCGAAAAGGGGCGACCGGCCGCGGTATTTCTGTTTCCACTGCGCCCAGTTGGTAATGGTAGGGGCATTGTTGGCCTCGTCATTCAGTTGAATAAGTCTACAACCAGTTAGAGTTGTGTCGCTCCTCCGTTTCGCGTGGATGCACATACTCTTCAAGCGATGGCCTCTCGTGGTCAACGTGGCTGTGTAAGTCCAAAGTTGCTATGTGAATGGGTGTAAACTCGAAATCGGCGAGGACATCGTCTCTCTCCCCGAAAATCTCAACGACCTTCTTGTCATTCTCGGTGGCATTCTTGCCCAACGCCTTGAACGCTGCGAAATCGGCAGGTGTCCTAGAAGGCTTTTCAATACTTGTCCAGTACAGCTTTAAGCGATAAGGCATACCTAGTCCCAACGTCCGCGGTCTCTGTTTCCACCCCTAGCTTTAATAGATATTCCGCGATTTCGAGCTGTCTGCTATACGTAGCAGTCTACAAGCGTTAGAATGTCACAGGTGATCCAATCCGCGAAGAAGTGAGGTGACTCACATGTAGCAATGACCAGCCATCAGGTGCTGTGTCGTGTATAGTGGCTACCCCAGATTCGATGCATTCTCTCAACTTCTCTAGGTTGCCATGCTTCACATAACGCACCTGGTCTGATCCTTCTGGGATCATACGAAATGTCTTGACACAAAACCGAACCTCTATGCTCTTGGCCGACATGACATCAGACAGGACTTGGCGAAAGGACCGCGAGTGCTCCTGGGAAATATCTTCCGGCGTCTCATTGCCGATGCAGACTGAATCATTGCAGCGCGGCTTGCGGGCTTTGGGTCCACTCCCCATGAAACGGCGTTTGGGCTTCATGGCAGGTTCTTTGTGGCACCGACAGCGGCAGTTGTAGCGACATGAGTTCCGTAGGACAAACATATCTGGGAAGACCACTTGCCTCTTGCTCGGAACACTGAGCTGGACTCTGGCAGCAACCGGCTTGTCCGGCTCTAGAGAATCTAGAAGCACATCATGACCAGAGCTCGATGATTCCCAGGACGTAGAGGTTTCGATGCTGTTTGCAGTGCTGAAGATGGAAAAGTGTTCAGTCAGTGATGTGGTATCGGAGGCACTGTATATAGTGTTGGAACTGCTGCTGTTCTTTCTTGGGCGCATCGCCATATTTGGTATCTCCAAGCTGCTGGTGCCTTGGTTTTGGTCATCAGTGATAACCTCGACCGTTGACGTTGCCGCGGTATCGGTGCGCTGCGATAGTATGAAGTTCGGGAACAGGCTCGCCACAGCTATGAAGGTCTCCCTACATTCAATTAGCTTAGGTGCAAGGAAAAAGATTCGGCGGTCGAGGAGCGGGAGCAACTACGCATGGGTGATGGAAAGGAATGTGTGCAGCATGTTGTTCTTCTCCTGTATCTTGGCGTGAAGTTTGCTGATGGAGGATTTGTGGTGTATCCATGTGGCCCGGCGAACAGCCGATAGGCTGAAGCTCGCGATGCGACGTATGGCTGTCTCAAGCTCATTCACCAGCTCTTTCGAGTGCAAGAGCATATCCTGGAGAACGGAGGGAGATATCCGGTGAATAGTATGCTTGCTCCGCAAGACCCTATCGAAGCTAACGAGGGCTTCGGAAAAGACTCCAAGATCGTGAGCCAGCTCAGCGAGATCCTTTTCAGCGTCCTTGAAGAGTTTGATAAGTTCGACAACATGTTTGGCCGCGCCGACAAGCTGCACGATGGAGGCACTCAAGCCGATAATGCTGATCGGGTCCATCCCATGTGCTCGGCGGTGGGCCTCAGACGTCTCTGAAACGATACAAAATAACAAAATAGAGCGGAATTTGACAACGATGGTACTGCAGCGACCTGTGTCTAGTAGAACGAGGCCGAAGATGGTCGGTCAAACAACTCTCTCCTTGGCAGGACAGCATAGCGAGTGCTCTCGATGCAAACGAACCTGTCTGTGCACTTCACCACTAGGGGATGGGAGATGGGGCATGGCCGAGGGGGACAACAAGGGCTTAACGCAATACACGATCAGCACACCCTCTTGGACCCGAAACAGCGTGCCTGGTTCTTGACCAAAGAGCCTTCCGTGATGAGGGGTCCAATTTCTGTGGCCCAGTCCAATCAATCACCTGGTGCGTGCACTAGTGCTCACACTGGACGCGTGCAATGAAGGAGCTGAAAACGGAGCATGGGTTTGCCTGTTGTGCATCATACAATACCTCCTTCTTTGTCGGGATCCGGAATGACAGGAAGTGAGCAATGCAACAGCTGCAAAGGATCAAGATCTGGAGCCTGATGTGACCTGGACCATATTTTGAATGGTTTCTTGGCTTTAGGGGGTAGAGTGACACTGAATGGTAACCCCAATTTCCCAAGACCTGATGCTTTATTTACTTCATGATCCAAACGGCGGCAGCTCAAGCCGCCTTCATCTGATGCCGCATGGCACTCTGCATGGAGTAACACCGGCTATGCTTATCAACTAACACTTTTAATTGCATATTGAAACCCAGAATCAGTACCGTGCCATCTACCACTGGTTGCTCAATCCACACAGATGCCCAACTCGGCACAAGCATCCTTCATCGCTGGAGCCCACCTCTGAAGAGCTCGAGGTTGAAATGGGCAGAACGATGGCCAGAACACCCAGCCAACTCCGCATGCGCACTGCGACACCTGGAGACGCCCCGCGGATCGCCGAGATTCACATGGCCGCTTTCGGATCCAACGCCATGCTCCATGCACAATTCCGTGCTCCCGTTATCCGAAGGGGGCTGCAAATCAGCATCGAAAACAAGGCACTCGCCGACATTGAAGACCCAAAAGTCACAGTGCTTGTGGTGACCTATTGTGATGGTAAGCAAAGCAGGCTATTGACTCCGATGCTCAGAATTGCGGCCCCGAGAGCCCAGCTTTCCCAGCTTGTTGGCACCCATCTCTCCTCCAAAGTACTCCGCAACAAGCGAATGCTGATGTCATAATATCACAAGGACACCAGAGTGACTCCGACATCGTTATCGCTTTTGCCAAGTGGTCCCATCCTATATCTCCTGGCGAAAACTATGACGAACCGCCATGGATATGGCCAGATGGCACCGATCTCGATACCCTAGATGCTTGGACACGTCTGACGACAGAAATCGAGAGCAACATAATGGGAAATAATCCACGTTATCGTATGTCACAGTGCTGGCCAGATGTCCAAACCCTCTCTCGCATCTTCCTGCCAGGGCCGAGCCTTCCCTTCCCTTGACTGGTGCATTCCAAGCTAATGGGGTGATTGCTAGGCCTGACGTTTATCGGCACTGATCCTGCCTATGGCCGTCGCGGGGCCGGTTGCCTGCTCGTACAATGGGGAGTAAAGCAGGCCAACGCGAGCGGTTCGTCCTTGTACTTGGAGAGCACCGTTGAAGCAGCTCCTCTGTACAAGAAGAATGGATTCAATCAAGGCATGGAAATATCGCTGCCTATCTGCCTCATAGGGAAGGACGGGCAGAGCACAGCGCATTTGTACAAGGAGATTGCCTTCACCTACGTGCCACCATGTGCTGCCAACACAGCGCTGCCGTAGGTCCCAGGATGATACAGACTACCCAGCGTCAGAAGCACATTATGACTGCCAGAGGTCAAAGGATTAGAGAAAACTAAATGACAAACAAATATCCTAGCGCAATTGTGAGACTTCTTTGTTAAGTAGTGCCGTTATTGTGACGGCAAGCCTCCGAATACCCTCCTGTAGAACATCCTCATCCTCCCAAGCGAAGCAAAGTCGTAGATTGCGTTTCAGATCAACCACACTCTCATCACCCCTTACATTGAAGAGCGTACCAGGCGCCACAATAAGGTTTTGTTGTTCCCAGCAATGCCTCTTCACCAGATCTGCCTCGAGTGGTTCAGGAAGACTAAGCCATACAAAGTAGCCGCCAACGATGTCCTCGGACCCAGGATTGAACATGCTTACCCCAAGCGGCTTGAGATGACCCCTCATGGCATGTAGTATGGCGTTGTGCCGAGACTTATATGCAGGTTGCAAAACGTTGGAAATATGTCTCTGAAGTGCACCGGTGTGGAGCATATGGGAAATAAAAGTTGCGCTCAATTGAGACGGCGCGCCTCCCGAAACCCTCGAGCCTAGCGTTACAAGACCGTTGATGAATTTTGCGTTGGCTTCCACCCAGCCGGTTCGGCACCCAGGCGCGACAATTTTACTAAAGGTTCCGTTGCTGATGGCATGGCCAAATCCGTCAGAGCCTGGCCCAGCTCCAAGTTGACGGTCAATGTCGACCAGACGGGGGAGCAGGGCTATCCTGGGCCGACGACTCTCCTCGGCGAGCATGCTCCATTGCAAAAAGTCGTAAACATCGTCTGCGATTATGAGGGCATCGTGTCTGCGAGCAAGCTGGACCAGTCCTTCTCGGCGGCGTAATGACAGGGTCCGTCCCGACGGATTGGAAAAGTTCGGTACTACGTAGATGACTTGGGCATAGAATTTCCTTTTGCTGTGGCAACTTTTGATCTGCTTGCGACTAATCAGTAAATGCCGCCAGTGGTCGCAGCCTGAGTCGAAGGGCCTCACCGAGTCATCGTTTGTAGACAATACTCGATCAAGATCTCGCATCTGCTCACCGAGATAATCGATGTTGATGCCTTCGTCGTCTTCGGGAATTGCCCTCAGACTTTGGTGAAGGCCGGCATCTATAAAGATCTGGCTGGCGCTAAAGTAGGTTGGACAAACCATCCACACACGTCGTGTGCAAACCGGGTCGGTGTATGCTTCCAATATCGCCGCCATGCTCTGACTCGCCCCTCCTGTTACGCATATCCTGTCGCTATCATTGGGTGCCGGATAAAATTCGCTGAGCCATACACTAAGGGATCAAAAGTCTGCGAACAGCATGACTGAT
>KL660210.1:79686-167658 GCA_000732775.1 Stachybotrys chlorohalonatus IBT 40285 | reverse complement strand
CCTAGTGCAGCCTCTCGACTGTCTAGGAGATGCCGGTACCAATTCCATCCGCGTCTAGTCTTCTTCAAGACCCTCCATTTATTACACGCGTCACAAAAGCCTTCCCAAACAGAATCCCTATTTGGGACAGGTCGAATCATCTCAGGCCGGGGCAACGGAACCCCTGAGTCAGGAACTCCGTGGAAGTAAGTCAGATGGAACCGATAACTACCATCGGCAATATTGACCCAGTGAAACGCAGGACAGCGAGCGCAAAACCCCTCATTACTTTTGCCGAATCCACGCGCCCAGCCTGGGGTGTACAGATCACCACCGTATATGCGGTCTTGCCTCATAGGAAGGAGATCGGCCTCTTCGGTATCGAAGTCTTCCAATGGTGGAGTGAAGTCCTGCGGGGTTTGCCATCTCATGGCCAGATCCGGCGGCCTGGAAAGAATCTCGGGTAGATCGCACTGATTTCTCGCCAGCATTGTTAGGGTGTGAACCAGGTCCGGCTCGGATATCACCACTATGTCTATATCGCTATTCCTGTCTTCTGAGCCAACATCATCATCGTCAGCAGCTCCAGCTCCGTCGGAGGCGTCATGTTCCTCGTCTATCAAGTCACTCATTGGAATAGCAAATAAGGCCAGCTGCTCAAGATGCCGTCCCAGATGTTTGCCGAACTTTTCGACCGGCAGCTTCGAAACCTCATCTTCCGTGTATCCTCGATGATGTAAAAGTGCTGGATAATCGCAGAATGGACAATTCGATGCATGGATATAGTCGAGCGGCCGGCCGAACTTGTAGACCACGTCATCAAGTTTATCCGATTGTACTTCATTAAAATGAGCTCTCCCCAGATGTTCTCTCATGACTAACATGTTCGGAACCCATTGACCGCATATGCCACAGACCCATTTCTTTCGGTGCATTTCAAGTTCGTGAGCCCACCATTTGTGCCTAGATTCAAAGAACATCTCCTCGCAACCATCAAATGCACAAGTAAACGAGGACAAATCCGAGTGGACATGTTTCCTGATTTTCGTTAGGACTGTTGTGGGGTGAGTGAAGAAATAAAGGGTAGAGTGAATAGAATTGATGAGTAGGACTAATCTTACTGCCATGCATGTGATCCGGTCAACTCAATTACGTTACAGCAGTAACGGCAGAGATGGGGTTCTCCATATACTAGGCCAGTCGGAAGTGACGGGACCATGATTCGACGCTCAATTGCACTTGCTCTTGAAGAACGACCAAGGACAGTGTCAGGCACGGTAGATTGCGCGACAGCACTGGGAGAAAAAGACACGAAGGTTGTCGCCTTCGTGCCACTGAGAACAGAGCTTGCTGCTTCGTTACGTGTGCCAAGTTCACCTTGTTCTTTTTCTTCCTCTTCCTCTTCCTCTTCCTCGTCGTCGTCTTGGTGCTCGCCCATATGTCGAACAGGTACCTGGTCAGGCTTCTGTCCAGAGAAGTCCACCGAAAGCTTCTCTCGATGCCGTTTCCGGTACCATACCCATTGACGTCTCTGTGCATTTGCCTTGGCCAGTCTTTCCAAAAGGGCGTGGTTTTGTGCAGCGGCTGGGTAGAAATCTTGGATATGGTTGATTTCTGGCACAATAGAATAGTTCCTGTCCACCGATGACTTGGCAAATTTGGATTTCCTGGATGACTTGTGGACTTGGATGGAGAGCCGCAGGAGACTTGTGACTGATTCATTGATCAGAAAGTACAGATCTTGGGATTCCGTGAAGATCTCATCAATGGGCTGGGAGCTTTCGCCCGTTTCGGGCGTCAGCAACACCTCGGAATCCTCGTCACTACTGTAGTTCAGGTCCAGGATTTCGCCAGACTGGATGAGCGTAGATGCTCGCGTCCAGGTCTTCTGCTCCCGGCTGCCATCGACAATGCCTCGTACTAGATTTGTTGTCAGTGCCAGCACTACTTTGAGTGTCATGCGCTCATACAGCTTTCAGCGAAACCATCAAATTGTTTCCGCAGTCTGAGTACCTCACGGATAAGGTCGTGAGTGTAGAGGCGAGAGTCCAGCGAAGCCTCCCCTAGTTGGAACACACCTAGACTCCCTGCCCATATATTGAATCGCTCAAGGCATTCCGTGACGTACTCGTGGTCCAAATGGATGTCGCGTGGACCTTGACGGTGCTTGGTAGTTTCGTCAATATCAATACAAAGCTCGCGAAGATGGCGTCTGGCCTTGGAGCCCACGACCATTATCGGCCCCAGCTCGGGTGTCATGGCTCAAGACGAGATTGTGCGTCCTATACGTGAGCGCAGAATCTGCATTGCTTGTGGGAGCTAGATCAAGACTGGATTGGTATCGGGTTTGTGGCAAGAGCCGTCCTCATATTCCAAACGCAACGCCAGGCGGGGTAAATGGCTGCATGGGAGACGGTCGGAGGCAAATCGGTGTCGCCCTGGGACTTGCAGCCATGTAGTCACCATGTACCTACGGCATTCTGCCTGAGTGTCCTTGTCTGCAGCCGTGCCGCGCGCAGGTCCCGACCAGGCGACGCGATAGACAACCTTGAGGCCTGCTCTTGGGGGTTGTCACATGGGTGGCTGGGTATGTGCGCCCTGCTTTGCGGGCCAATGTAGAACAGCCAATCATAGACACGAAGAAGCAGCCACCGGCCGGCTTCTGAAGTTGCACAGCATCTCTCGGTGAGGTGTCGGAAGTAGTGATCAGGCTGATACAAGTCGCAAGGGGGGAGGGAGGGGGCTTACGAGCACATTCATTCAACTGCGGCAGAGCAAGCGCGTGCGGTGGGGGTACCTTACGAAACCACGAGGCTCTACAGCCTTTACCCAACCTAAAGCAGGTACCAGCAGGTCGGTAGGTGAGGTGGTAAGCAGCACACCGTGCCACCTACCCTACCTAGGTACTCCTCACCCACCTACCTACCAGATACTCTATCATTCCCATCCAAGCAGGAGGGTGGCTATCCGCTTGTTTCTACAACCAACCCTCGCCATCCTCTTCAAAGTTCCAAGCAAGCTCGAGGAAGAAGCGGAACCCTACCATGTCTGGGGCCATGGAGACAATCAGCATCGCGCTGGCCGTGTTTCCGCTAGTTATCAGCTTTCTCGAACACTACCAGGATGGCTACGATTCCATCCAAGACTGGGTCTTTTTCCGCCGCGAATTCACCCACCTCGTCAACGACCTGAACAGAGAGCACATCATCTTCCGCCAGCAAGCGGAAGGAATGCTACGATCAATCATCGATTCCGAGTTCGAAGTCAAGAAGATGATGGACGATCCCAAACATGAACGGTGGACCAGCCAAGGCCTGGTATTAAGGCTCAAGGAGAAGCTGTGCGGCGATGGGGAACATGAAAACTACTGCTGGTCCACCTCGCTCATACAAGAGCACCTGATCAAGATGTCCAAGAGACTCGCAGCGTGCGGGGGCCCAGTAAGTGCAAAGCAACGAATCGTCATGTGTCGACAAGGTCGGTGAGACTGACTGCTCTACAGAATGACTCGTCCGGAGAGCCATCACAAGGAGGTTTGCAACTCCAGAGACGTTTTCGAAAGCTTCAATTTTGCCTCCAGAAGAAGAAGTGGCAAGACAAAGTCGTAGATCTTGGCAGACAAATCGACCGAGTGGGCAGGCTTTTTGGAGAGGCAGAATCGCTGGGACCTGCGAGGCAGTCCAGTGTGTCGGCTACTCACCAAGCCTTCGACCAGATTAAACGGCAAGCCTGTAGCCTGCACCAGGCCATTGCCCAGGGCTGGGTCTGCAAGTGCAGAGACCTTCACGCTGCCAACCTAGTAATGGCTAACCGGACGAAGCGCTCCGTCTCCCCCAAGCCTCCATCTCCTGTGCTCAGGGTGGCGTTCCCATTACAGCCTCAATCCTGGGCAACAGCGGATATGACATTCACGAGACAAGACGCATGGTCCAACTTTGACACTACCATGTCCTTGCATCTAGGCAAGGATATTCCCACGCATGTGCTCCCTAGCGCTGATGGAATATCAACCACCTCAAGTCGGGTTGGTACCATGACCCTGGCCCCAAGTCTGTTCAGCACTGCATCCAAGTCTACCATGCCTAGCTCACTGGGTAGCCTGGCGGAGTACTCCCAGAAACAGGGCAAGGAGGCCGTGTTCACCGTCACAGCAGGGGGGGAACCCTTCCCAATCGAGAACCTCTGTGAGGCGATACAAGCCCGTGGTAGGGAAACCTGTATAGGCTTTTTGAACGACGGCGAAGGTTCCTACTACGTCTTCCGCTCAAACGAGTCTCTTTCCTTCACCCCATCGGATGTCGTCCGCGTCGTAAGCTTGGGTACTCTCCTCGGATACAAGAACACTGCAGGAAAAGATCTGATGGGCGGTACAGTTCATGCACAAACGCCAGACTTGCCCCGTCGTAGCAGGATGCGAATCGCTTTGGCCATTTCTTACGCCATACTCGAGCTCTATCCTACGCCGTGGCTCCAGGAATCATTCAACAAAATGGATGTGTATTTCTTCCAGCGGAGGGACGGTGCGATTATAGCCGAGAGCCCCTTTGTACCCTACTAGTCATCCTCTTCGAGTGTTGGCCCCTCGTACAAACATATCCAGCCATCGGAAGATGATTCAAAAGTTCTCCTAGCTCTTGGTATTATCATACTTGAGCTATGGTTCGGCCAGAATATCGAGTCATGTGCATTTTGGACAGAACACTGCGACGACAGAGGCGCCGAAAGAAAATTCACGAATTTCACGGCGGCGCTGGAGTGGCAGAGAGACGCGATAGCCGAGGCGGGGATTACACTACACCAAATAACTCACAGGTGCATTCGAGGCAACTTTGGAGTCACTACAATGGATCTCAACAATATACAGTGTATGAGAGCAGTACATGACCAAGTGGTGAAACCGTTGGAGGGGTTACTTGGCCATATTTGGCCGGAGGCGGAAGGACAGTAAGCTGTTTGTTCATTTCATACGCAAAACCTACTAGGCCTTTGCAGGATCTTGTTGTTTGTCGGAAATTTCGCTGTTAGGAGCTAGTTCGAGACATCGGCTGCGGACTGGCTTCCATGGAGACAACGGTTCTTTTCATCGCCCACGCACACCGTCCTGTAAAAGACGTGATAGCTGTCACTATTGCGACTAAGGACATGAAACGTCCTCGAATGGGAAGACTTGAGGGTTTGGGTGACTCTCAGTATACCAAGACCGAGCAGCTTGATTAGTTCGAATCGAGTCCAGGTGTGAAGTGTTGTGGCTGTTGAGAGCTACCAGTATTCAGTCCAATTGTTTGTGTATTACACCAAACACAGTACTCCTACTGTCTACACTACATTTGGCTTTACAGCATTTCGCAGCAGCCGAAAGTTTCGAAGAGGCAAACGACGACGGATAAGGTCTAGAAGAAGCCTATTTCTCGAAAACACGCCCAGGCTTGCCCAAGTCAAACGAAGCGACTTACGAGCATGAGGGAAGAACTTTCGAAGCCTAGAAAATCCCAACAATATATTTCCGCGCCGGCTACATGTAATTTGCGCAAAAATCCTGTCCACGGGCTATTCGAGGCTCCTGCAGCGGGCGAGGTGGATATTCACATTAGGATGGCCCGGCAAGACCAAATGTAAGCCATTCTCTTGGTGCCCGTCATTGAGTCTACCCTCTTTCGGAGAAAAAAAAAATGAGCTTCCAGTTTACCGATTGTGGCATGGACGACGAGTCTTATTTCGTTGCTGTGACGAGCCTGATGTCGTCGGTCAATTACCTATATGAATCGAATGGTGTGCAGAGCCACCCCCTGCCCCTGGTGGCTGGCTCTAGGATTGTCTTGGCCTGCTTAATTTAGCTGACCTACCAATTCTGGACCTGCAGGTGGTGGCGTCATGTCCACAACTGGGGGGGAAGGGAGGAAAAGAAAAAAAGAACACCAGAGACGAATGACGACGATGTGTCTGTCCCCCACCCCCCTCACGGAGGCACACGAACCAGGCACGTACGTACGCGTCTTTTCGGCTTTTCTCCTCTAATGATATTCCTCCGCTTGGGGCCTCTTAATTTCCCCGCTCGCTTAGGACTGTCTTACGACACTGGGTTTGATTGGGCGGGCCCAGGCTTCACCGAGAGGTCGAAATGGAAGGACGGGACGGGATATCGATCACGAGCCGCCGAAGCCAAGGCCTACGAAGTCGCAAGCTGCCCCCGCACCATGGGGGACAGTCCAAAGCCAAAAGGTAGACAGATCAGCAGTGTTGACTTGGCTTCCGCTCGTCGTTGTCCAATGGTTTCCCCATTTCCCCCGACCTTCCCCCCCTCCTTCTGGTTCCCGCCCTTCCCCCTTCTGGTTGGGACGTCCGAGCCGCCTGATCTTTGATTGATGCAAAGCCGAGGAAGCTGGTTGGACAAAATGGACTGTCCCCTAGACTTTAGTCTGGCGGCTACCAATGCCACTGTACTGCTGCTTAGCCTTGAGTCTCCGGATGCCCGGCATCTTCACTTCACTCTTTCGAGCTTGACATCGGCACTGACAATGCCAATGCTGTGGCGGCCAATCGGCAATGCAGCTGATCCCGTCAGGAAGCATTGGCGAATCCCGCCAGGCGTCCCATCGCGGGCACATTTCCGCCCCGCAAAGCTACCATCCCCAACCCTTGACAGAAAGCTGCCGGAAGCAAAGGCAACCCACAAAGCATCACCAATCTGACAGGCGGTACGTTCAACGTGCCCCTTGCCCCGGCCCAAGACACACTGGCGGCCACCTCCGCTCCCCCAATCCGCCTATTAGCTTCGTGCTCGTGCTCGTCCAGTTGCCCATTGAGGCAGGTCTTCCGGCAGGGCTATTCTGAAACCGGGACCTCTCGTGATAGTCGGCGGTAAGTGGTCGCCGTCGGGCTTCCCCATTCGACTGCCGGAGGATTCTTCCTTCGACGCTGGGCGCGTGCGCCTTGGCTAACATGGACGATGCCTTGCTCTCTCTTCCTGCCGCGATGCCATGTTGAAAGATTGCCCCGCTAGAGTCCCCGTAGGACCAAGTTCCATTCCATTTCCGCAAGCAAATCAGGTCCCCGTCTCTATGTATCAAGCCAAGCCAAGCATTCCAACCACCCCCCATTCATGTTTAAATAGATCGCATCTCTCCTCGGGTTGAGCATCTGGTTTGAGACTTCCGACCAGCTCCATCCGCCCAGCCTACCCCCTCCCTACAGCATTCCCCTCCTCGTCCGCCATTTGACAAGATGAAGTTCACCGCTGCCGTCCTGGCCTTTGCCTCTGGCGCCGTCGCCTTCCCGACCGCCGGTAACATCGAGCCCCGCCAGAGCCTCGTCCAAGTCACCGACGAACTGCTCTTCGGCGTCACCCTGTCCACCTTCACGTCCCGCCGCAACGCCAGGAACCCTAACACCGTTGACTGGACTTCGGACGGCTGCACCACTTCCCCGGACAACCCGCTCGGCTTCCCCTTTGTGCCGGCCTGCCACCGCCACGACTTCGGCTACCACAACTACCGTGCCCAGAGCCGCTTCACTGAGAGCGGCAAGCTTCGCATTGACCAGAACTTCCGCACCGAGTACGTAGCAACAACGCACCTCTCATTCCCCCCTCCATTCACCACGGCGCAATGGAACTGACAGTCTGTAGCCTGTACAACCAATGCGCCACCACCAGCCTCAACAGTGTCTGCCGTGGCCTGGCGGACGTCTACTATGCTGCAGTGAGGGCCTTTGGCGGTGACGATGCCACCCCCGGCCGTCGCGACGACTCTCTGATCCACGAGTATGAGCTCGCTGTTGCCGAGTACGAGAGACTTGTGCAAGAGGCCAAGGACGCCGGCCTCATTGAGGAATAAGGCACCATTATGTGAATAATGAACGTAGCCGATAGCGTATGCTGCTTTTCTAATGAACAAAGTCAAATCATCAATTCTGCTGCCTTGGATATTCGGTGATACATGAAGCAAATCCTACTGTTGTGATTTTGATATGCAGCACTTGATTGAATTGGGCCATGAGTTTCTTTGCCTACCTCGCAACAAGTAGATGAGGTACTAGAAAGATTCTTGTGTAGTCAGCAGAGATGCGCAGGCATCCCGAATTCCAGTTAATGGAACGAAGAGTAACAAGGAAGGGAATCGAGGCAGCTTGTTTCAGCGAAGAATTTTTTATTGTCAATGGTATCCTGAGTCTTCAAGTCTGCCTTTTGTCCGCAGCCCGAATCCACCTTATTGAGGCCCATTCGTCTGAGCTGTCGACATCACGTTTCACTAATACCCATTCTGCAAGCCGTTGGTGTCGAGCTGACATAGGACTCCGACAGCCGAGAGAAGTGAGTTTCTCTGGAGTCGGTCTAGCGAACATCCTCCCAATGGCTCTCCGACACCAAAAACAGTTCAGTTTGCTGGTGTTGAGACTCTGAAAGCAAGCGAAAAAGCCCATCGATATACCTCTCCCTGGGAAGAACTTGATCTCATGCCAATAAAGGCGGAGGCACGTCGGAAGTGATCAGCAAAGCCGAGCGACTACGTCGAGTCATGATGTTGATGTCCAGCAGCCACAACATACCGCAAAGAGATCTTTTATTTGGTCCATGGAGAACAGTAGGCGATCAGCTTGCTGAGAAAATCGGCCAAAAACACAGCAAATATGCCCAACGGAAGTATGAGACTGTATCGCCTTGGTACGCCACCTGTTTCCTCTCCCTCTGCTGCCACTCAGGACGGGTTCTTCTATTCATTGGCCATATCTTGGCCCCCATGTTCAAAGAGCCTGTCGTCGGCAGAGGCATCGTCCTCTGACATCTCGGCCTCATGCTTCCCGTCGTCGAGCTAGCCCATGCCATACTAACCCCAGGATTGATGGTATCCCGGTGGCACGTGTCCACCCTGGATAGCAAAAACCAGGTAGAGACATTCTATCAGCCGGCTGAGGCCGGTCGATGTTGATCGAGGCAGGCTCTAGGGTTCTCCTGTGCCGCAGACGCGCTCAGCTCCGACGCGGGCGACGGACTTGACTTTGCAATGGAAGAAATCGCCCTTTGCTACGGCAAATGTCAGTATATGTAAGTCGTCTCGAAAATGGATACTAACATACCGGTGCCAGCGGAGATGGTATCTCCTCAGGAGATCAGGCGAAGGAAAACTTGGTGAAGTTGATATTTTCCCCGCAGACCAAGAAAGCCAGGATTTGTGGTCTTCTAAGCACAGCATCAGAACTCTGAACGCTTCAATTTGGCCAAAGCTGCATTCCTTGGGGCCCAGCGAGCCATCTGACATGATCCTTGACGCGAAACCGAACATCCACTACCCGCCAATAGGCGGGTATGTTGGTGGTGGCTAGTCATCGAGCCAACCCATTCAAGAGTGGCTCGAGGACCTGACTCAAAAGGATACCCGGTGCATTGGTATTCTGCAGTCATACCTGGGCGAAGACGAAAGATGGAGGCGAGATCCAGCACCCAACGATGGTGCGGAGCTACTGACGGCGTCGATGGCAAGCTTAGTGGTGCATTCTCGAGTCGACCACCGAGTGACAGAGACAACCAAGATAAACAAGCCCCTACACTTCAGCCATTTCTTGGAATTTTGGTGATCCATCACTACTCTCAGAATGCACTCATCCACCCGTGCCATCACCCAACGATGTTGCTGCATTATCTGTATGTGCAGCTCTTATATAAGGTCGATCTCACGTCCTGTGATGAGAAAGCCGGGGAATGAAGTTTTGGTCGTATGGCTCTTAGTCGTTGGTAAGTTCTTCATAGTCAAACGTCTCGTCTGGACTAGAAAGAAGGTTCTGGATAAAGGGTATGAGGTCGCATGATGGGAATTCGCGATGAACTCCTCGTTCTCGGCGCTGGCGAGAAGATGGGAGAGAAGTAAGTCGTCTGATTTAGTGACCCAACACCCAGCGATACTCTGAATGAGTTTCCAGCGAGCCACGAGATCAGTGACGAATTCCCCGGGGTGACTCTTGTGCCCTGGTTTCAAGCACTTAGAAGCACAGAAGGATGAACAAGCTTGTGTCAGGATGCATCCAGCGCGAGAGAAGCCCGAAAGTCGAAGTAAATTTCCACTGTGTCTCATTACTGTCCTGGTGGTTCCGTGTGGTCCGGGTTGTCATCATCACGAGAGCATATCTCTCCGATGAGGCGGTAGAGGGAGGCGAAAGCTCCTAATGAGGAATACTAAGGACGACTTGCAAATAAGACCAGCGCCAGCGAGACAGGCCCGTTACTTGTCAAGGAAATCTTGCTTTCAAGGTTCGGTTCCGGCAAGGTCGGGCCTCGACAATCGCCACCACAAGCTGCAACACAGTTGTGTCTTCTGTACTCCCAGCGAGATCAGATTGGATAGCCAATGAGGCTAGCCAAGGATGCATTGGTTGATGTTGCGACGGTTGAGAAATTCTGTTAAGTACCTACGTATCAGCGTACGCAAAGACAGTAATGATATGAATCTTCTACGTGCATGTAAATATTTGCGAAGAGCTGGTTGCTTTGCATCGACCTTCATGCTAGGGGACTGTGGTGATCGAGTAAAGGTGCTAGCTGGTGTAGGTGGAAATCCATCGATTTGGGCTGCGCTGGAAGGCCACCCTTGATTCTGAAGTGGCAGTGGCAGCAGGAAGAGGGGAAAAAGATGGGCCATGCACTGGCCAAAGGGACAGCGATTCGGTGAGAAGAGAAGGAGGGAAGAAGGTGGAGAAGAGAGAGTGGGAACAAGATAGATGAAGTCCAACGAGTCATGCCAACTTTAATCGCCGAAGCTTGTTATATGGAAACATGATAGTTGTCCATGGAGAAGAGCAAGAAAGAAGAGGATGATGATGAAGAGGAAAGAGGAGAAGAGAAGGAGAGGAAGTTTTCCAGAAGGGGGGAGTGGATGTTTAAATAGTCCAGTAGGGCAAGGCAGGGCAGAGGGATGCGTCACTGTGTGCCTAGACCCTTCAGCCTACCTGCAAAGCCATCAATAACTTGATTCTGCTACCGCCTATGAAGGGGTCTGGCTTGGAAGATTGACATTTATTGACTCCCTCGAATGCAGTAAGGGTAGTTCTTCGAGAGCGTGTTCCGTGGATCCTGTTGGGATGCTGGCTCTCTTCATCCGCTGTGACCAAGACCCATATTCGCCAACCTGCTCTTATTCTGTCTCTGTAGCCGGCTTAAATGGGCTTGTTTCTACAGGCTGCGGTGCTATTCATGCGAGTGACGAAGCCGTTTTTTAGGTGCTTCTATAGGTACCTCCGCCATCCTACGGGGTGTCGTTGCATGTAGTCCCTTCTAGAATCTAGGTACCTTGCTGAGCCACCGTTAGGTACCTAGCCAAGGTGAGGTGGCCCTCACTTCACCACGTGAATGTAAGGCACTGGGACCTCATCCATTGATCATTCACTTGATGAGCTACTTCGATACCAGAGATCTGTATGGCGTTTAGCACTCCTAGAACAGGGTCCAGGATCTCGTAGTTTGTGGTTTGACAATGGGTTCACAAGGCGCCGTTGAGATGAAGATTCAGAATTTCACTGATGCATGCAGCATCGTGTAAGGCAAACACCTGAAGAAGCGTTTGATCCCAGGTCAATGACCCCTTGTTTGTTTCATCTTGGCTATGGTAGTTCAACGCAACTCTACCATTCATTTCAGCAAACTCCTCGCTACAAGGGCCACCGAACACCACCCACGAACAACAGAAGCAGCACATACGAAGCCTTGGTCTCTGTTCGCGGAAGCTGGAGAAGGCAGTATTTCAAATGTCTCCGGTCAACACCCTTTCTGGCGTTTTCGATGCTGCTGTCGATAGTAACGGTCATATCTAGGTACGTGCTGAGAGAATTGGCAGATAATTTCTACGAAGGAAGAGCCTCAGCGCACTGCCACTTCATTGATGCGGTACTACGCCCTGTGATCTTGGTCATAGGTTCTTGAACTGACCATACCCATTGTTACTACATCCTTTCCATTACTCGACAGATCCAACGAAAATTTCACGGGCGTCCATGTCACAGCCCTCGGGAGCCGTAAGCAGTTTCGAAATACGGACATCCGCCCCTTTACTCACAGGATCCGTGCGACTGAAGCATAGGTAATTTCCTCCCTCTGTCATTGAGCCACAAGACTAATATTATACAGATGTTCTTTCAAGATCCTGCCTTTAAGTATCAAGTTCCAAAAAGCCATTCGACGCTCGGCTGACTAAATGGATTCCAAAGCAGAAAGGGAGCATTACCAAGAGTTGGCCGACAGAGTGGGCAAGCATCTGATCGTCTGTGGAAATCTTGCTACTTGCTAGCTTCTGTATCGTCAGAAGGCACCGAAACAACTCATGGCGACAGGTTTACATATTGCAAGCCACCCAATGATGTATTCTCCAATCTTGGCACCGTCCCGTTGTACTATCCAAAGCCTGTTTGCGTACGAGACCCTGTAGTGCATTTGAGTTGGACAGCTAAGGCATCGACTCTTCAAGGCCCTGGCCATAATTATGTCACTCACAAAGCAATAGGATCTTTCGAATCAGGAATTTGAAGCATTCTGGTATCTTTTATTATGGGGTTGGGATACCAAAGCTCTGCTAGTAAGTTTGAGAAACTTGGAATCGCCATCCTTGTCGCCAAGAATATCACTCATTATTGTTGAAGGACGATATAATCGACCAACAACAGGGCCGCAGTAGACCTCTACAGTGATCGGACTGGCAAAACATAAAAGATCAAACGATGTCTGTGGTACCAAAAGGGAAATGGAAGGTCTGAACGCGATTTGAACGCGTGACCTAGCGCTCTGCAGGCGCTCGCTCTACCCCTGAGCTACCAGACCATCCTAGCCAGACCCATCATGGGATGCCGTCCACGATCCCAAAACAATCTATATTTCTACGTCCCCAGTCACCAACTTGAAACTGGAAGATCCGATCAACCAAGTTCGATGTCTACGCATCTGCTAATAAGGCATTTGAACGTCCCGTTTGAAAAAGGGGTTGTTTATGGTAGTAGCTGGAATAATGAAACATCCTCGAAGTCTTTTGGCTTGGATGTCTGACGCCTAGGGCCTCAGGGAAGGGGGCACCCGAGTGAAAGGTCGGCACGGCGGCAGGGTCAGTCCGAGCCATTTTAACACCTCCCTCCTTGTTATCCTCTTTTTCTTCCATCTCAGCAGCAATGGGCTCATCCTCGTCGCTAGGGAGGCTATAATCCGGTAACGGGGCTAGATGAATAGGGCAGGCGTAACCAATGCAATATCTTCGTCTGTGTCATCGGATGACGCGAACAGGACCTGGAGGGCCGCGTCTTCGCATGGTGTGCGGTGACGATAAAGCATCGAGGAGTACAAAGGTCGAGTCCACTGGAGGCGATGGAAAAAAAAAAGTCGCCAAAAAAAGTCGAGTACTGTCTGCCGGTAGGAGAGAACGTGGTGAAAGCGTGCAGCGCTGGTTGTGGAAACCCCATACCTTGTTGGGGTCTATTATTGGCGATCCACTGTTACCTTGATTCGGTAGGATCTTACATCCTTTTTGTGCTATACTATTGCCGGTAAAACTTATCTCGGAAATCAATATGTGATCGACGTTGTACGTTAGGGTTGGCAATACGCAATGTTGAGGAGTACATGTGACATGGAGGAGGAATCGATCGTCGGGGTGGCAATAATGCCGAGGGCAGAGATAGTAATACCGTGATGCTACCTGGTGCATGTTAGAGAGGAGGAAAGGCGCGTGGGTAGCGGCAAACTCGCTGATCGCTGATCGTAGCGAGTCTTGAGGTTTGGTCATTGTCCTTGTCCAGTGGATTGGTGACTCATGCTGCCTTGTTGACCCATCATGACGTTCTTGCAGTAGATACAGGGTTCAAAAGCACCAGATTGTAGGCCCAGCTCCTGTGCGCCATTAAAATGACTCTTAGCTGAGGAAATCACCATCGATTATGCATAATGGGCGTGCCAGACATCATTTGTAGATAAGGGCACGTTGCATGTCTTCATATCATTGCGCCTTCTGTTCAATCAAATAAACAGGTGCAGCGACTTTAGCAAGGAAGTTTTATTTATCCGGCAGAGTAGAGTACAAAGACGCAAATAGCTAGCTAGCATAATGTTGAAAGTTCTTCTATGTCAAGTGTCAAAAATCAAACACCTCATATCCACACGAGAAAACGGCTGACGGTTGCTTGTGATGTTTTCTTTCCCCTCACATCTATTTCTTGGGGACTTGGGCATCAAGCAGTAGCTTCAAACCGGGATCGCCCTTGCGCATTGCGCGCTGGTAGCCCTCTCTCTCGCCGACTCTCCTGAGGAACGCCAGGATGGAGGGGTATGCCGCCAAGCTGTATGGGTAGAAGATTCGCATGGTGGTGAGCGAAAAGACAACCATGATGTCTGCAGCAGTGAACTCCTCGCCTGCCAACCAAGTGTTGTCAGAGAGCCTTTCCTCGAGGCTTTTGAACGACTTTTCAAACGAAAGGCGGGTGAAGTAGGCGCTAGGATCGGTAACGGCGATGCCGGTCCTCTCAACGAGCAGCATGCGCAGGATGGCGGGCTGCAGGTTGCCGTTGGCAAAGTGCAGGAAGTAGAGGTAGTCGGCATAGTTCTTCTCAGTTGGTGCAACGGAGAGCTTGCCGTTGCCATACTTGGTCAGGATGTACTCGACGATTGCACTCGACTCGGCTAGAACCACGTCGCCATCCTCAATGACGGGTGCGGACCCGCTGGGGTGTCTTGTCCCACGTCTGGTTAGCACATCATGGAAGATGAGGAAGCTTAATAGAGACGCGTTACTTACATTGCTTGCAACTGAGGAGGTGCCTGGAACGTCTTGGCATCCCGCTCGTAAGTCTTGAGCTGGTAAGGCACGCCGAGCTCCTCGCAGAGCCAGACGATGCGCTCCGACTGACCGCGTTGGAGGTGGTGAACGATGAGCATGATGAAGTTTGAAAGCAAGGTGTTTGGAGGGGATGATGATCATCAAGAGGAGAGACTGAAGATAGATGGCTACTAAGAGTTGCTATTGCGGGCCAAGAGATGATGATGATGATGTTGTTGTTGCTGTCGTGGGATGGGTGACGTGACGCATGAACAAACAGAAAGGAGGAGCCTGAAATATATAGTAGTAAAGGAAATGGGCTGATTGCAAACTGACAAGTGCATCACGAAGTGAGGTGAGCACGTGAAACACCTATGCCCCGAGTAGAAAATCGACCTTAGAAGCACCAGTATGACGGCAGAAGCCGGCATCAACCTTCCGCCCGATCCGCTCCGAATCTTGATCATCGATAAGGCACATGAGTCACTGTGATCCGCAGTAAGCACTGCCATCAGGGCCGGTAGCTGAAGAGCCTCCGAGAATACCGTGAGCCTGGTTGATCTACGCAGTCCACGAGCTAGATTACAGAGGTCTAGGGGCAGGTCATTAGTGCAAGGGCGGCAATCCTTTTCAGTCCTTGCACAGGGTAGCCTGGAAGAAACGGGACCGCTTGACTAATGACGCAAACGCCGACTTCGACCCCATCCACCCACACGTAGACGATAGTAAATAAGCCTTCACTGGATGCTTTGTGTAACCGAGGATATCTACTAGATTGATAAATACCTTAATCTCGGTCTTCAGAGGTAGGGGGTACTATGGGTGCCCCCGTTCTTAATACCAAGACCAACTGCCGAGATTTGATTCGAGCGCATGCCGCTGCCAGGGGGACCCCCCATCTCACCCCGCAAACTTCTCCGCCTTGGCAGCCTCTGCCACCCACAGAAGCCAGAGAATCCACATGTTTCTTTCACCATAGCCGCCCCTGTTGCCGAATGGGGAACTGTTTTCGTTCCCTGTTCACCAAACCTTCCTACTCTGTCACCTTTGCCGTACTCTCTATACATCTGCTCGGGTGGTACTGCACCGAAAACCTCAAAGGCCATTGCGTCTTGGTTCAACATGGACGCACCGACGCGTATAAAGAAGGCTGGTGGTCGCCGATGTACTGGTGGTTGACAGACCATCGGCTGAATCCACGATGTTGTCTTCCTTTGAACTCGTCAGCTCCGGGCTTGCTCTTGCAGCCAGTGCCTACGCCGCCTCCGCAGTGGATGTCGAAGCGGCTCTCGAGGTTATCCAGGTCAACAGGATACAGGATGTCAGAGGCAATTTGCACTTACCCAATGCCACCTCTGATGGCCTTGAAATTGTCTGGTCGTCCTCTGACGAATCCATCATCTCCCCAGATGGCTGGGTCAACCGACCTGATGCCGACGCTGCTATTGAGCTGATTGCTTCGATTACTGATGACAACGATACCGCACACCAACGACTGTTTGCCGCAAACGTCAGGGCTGCTGTTCAGCTGGATGAATTCGAAGGCTATGCGTTTTCGTACTTTACTAATAGCTCCCTCGCCGGCGAGAACATCTTCTTCGCTGCTAGCAACGGCAATGACGCCCTGTCCTGGACAGAGCTGAATCAGGGTCAACCAACCATTCGTTCCACCGAGGGTACCCGAGGTCTTCGAGACCCCTTCATGATCCGCTCTCCAGAAGGTGACACGTTCTATATGATCGCCACAGATCTCTCCATCGGTAGCGGCACCTCCTGGGGTTCGGCCGTCCGCCAGGGCAGTCACTACATCGAAGTCTGGGAGTCCAACGACCTTATTAACTGGTCCGAGCAACGCCACGTCCTCGTATCTCCCTCCAACGCAGGCAATACCTGGGCTCCCGAGGCATACTACGACGATGAACTCGGCGCTTACATTGTGTTTTGGGCATCCTCGCTCTACGACGAGGACGACCCTGAACATACCGGCTCGAGCTACCACCGCATGCTGTACGTGACGACGAGAGACTTCATCACCTTCAGCGAACCCGTGGTATGGCAAGATGCTGGTCTTTCGCGCATAGATACCACTGTGCTCAGAGAGGGCGACTCCTACTATCGATTTACCAAGGATGAGGGTGCTGGTGGCACAGGCTGTTCGGACATTATCCAGGAAAGCTCGACAAGCCTTCGCAGCACACTTGAGTCCTGGACTCAAATCACGGCTTGCATTGGCCGGGACGCCGGGACCTTAGCTGTCGAGGGCCCGACCATTTTCAAATCCAACCCTGGCGACGTCAACGGCGAGGCTTTCTATCTTTTTGTGGATGAATATGTTGGCCGCGGATATATTCCCCTCGCTACTGCTGATATCGCGAACCCAGACTGGACGGTCCCGCCATCGTTTGACCTTCCTTCTAGCCCTCGACATGGCACTGTTCTGCCTGTCACTGCCGCAGAGCTTGCAGCACTTCGAGCTTCTTTGGAGGTTATGTAGTCAGAACGTAAACGAGAGGAATAGCAAAATCTCTGTTACAAGTGTTGCTTGGAAATTTCAATTGTCTATTATATAATGAGAAAGCTCACATTGTGACCCACGATACACTCAGAAGAATCCTAAGTCGTTTATTTTGTGATCTTTATTATTTCTTTCATTCTTTTTTCATGACCGAACCTCTGGGCATCGTGCCAGAAAGACGATTTGGTCGACTTTCATCCCGCCTCTGCTGATACACCTGGGATGCTTCCTTGCCATTCTACGGCCCATGATGGCTGGTCTGGATGTTTGACAAACCAGATCTATTACAGATTCTGAAGCTGCTACCTGTAGCTGGGGAAACAAAACCAATCAGACTGACGCAGATCATGCTATCAGCCTGCCTCAATAGTCATCGGTCTTCATGCGAGGATTGTTGCCATGTGCTATGGTCTTCGAGGGGTCCCACGCTGAGGAAGCGGGAGACGCGCTTGTACTCATCGAAGCTATTAAAGTAGAGCTAGCTAGGGAACAAGTTGAGTCGAAGGATGAGCAATGGGGGAATCGGCACAGTGTAAAACCCCAAAGAGTCCAGCGGGCGGTAGTCAAGGTTGGGCCGGGTTGCGTAGAGTTGCAAGCACACAGCCATGGACTTCATGATCCTCGGAAGTAGCTCTTGCGCCTCGTACGGACTGATGATAATGACACTTTCCACAACGCCCGTCGATGGGTGATAGGGTCCCGGGATGATCCATTGTACTGATCTCTGGAAGCAGTCCTGGGCCCCGAATGGAGCCATGCCTTCAACTTGAATCATCCGAGCGAAGTCGACCGACACCAGAAGGTCCATTGAGCTGCATGACCTCGTTGCGACCAGCCAACGTGGCTCTCGTTCTCCGAGCGACCTGCTCCTGGACATCACGGATTGTGATGCCGCTCTCTATCTCAAGGAGAAGCGTCTCGTGGTGGTCGTAGGGGTCCCAAATCACATCCCCCTTGTTGCTGAGATCCTTTATCAGCGCCGCCGCGTGACCGCACAAACCGAGGCGTCGTTGCGTTTGCTGGCAAAAACTGAGAGCGAGGCCATCCTATACAATAAACCTCTTCCAGTCCTCTGGGAGCTCATGCCACCTTGCCCAGGAAAGCTGGTAAGAAAAATGCTGGAGAGAGCCTCGGCCATTATTTCATGCGACCATTTACATTGTCTGCTCTGAATCCTACTGTATCCAGTATTTCAACGTAGAAAAAGTCTACATGATTCTGATAGTATTCCTGCTGCTCTTCTAGGAGAGATCTTATAGCCGCGACTAGCTTTCCGAGCTCGATGGTTTTGTTCCACTCTCGTATTGGCCAAAGGCTGGCTCTGAACGCTGCGACATAGTGCTTCTCGTAGGCAGACATGGCCTTGGACTCTACATCTGCAATCGGCATAGAACCTCGAGAAACTAGACTGCTACCAGTACCCACCGGGCGGACAGGTAGATTTGTCGTCCAAGCAAGTAGTCATGGAGGCACGACCACACGCGGAAAACGAAACTTGACAACGTCCACGCTCTACAAGTTATCGTGTGCTGTTACCACGCAATCGTGATGTACCTGGTAACCTATGTCAATTGTGCTAGAAATTCCGACAAGTCCTCTTCCGAAATCTCCATCATATGCGTGTTTCCTGATATCCATTCCCGCAGCTGCGAGGCATGGCCCTCAGCTTGAGATGTTAGGACATCGACCGCTACTGCGGAAGGATGGTTGCAACTGCTATCGAATGCGAGTGGCCCACGCGGAAATTTAAAATGAGCACTGACTTCATTCTCAACATGCATACCCTGGCACCCTGGGTTCTGAGCCTTGGATTCGACGTAGGTCACTGCCACATTGTACAGCACCAGGCAGAGGTTGTGTAGCTTGTTCACAGCCTCCAATGTAGGGCAGACTGGTTTAAGTGATTCGCAGAATTCGCCTAGTGTACATATGTCATCGGAATTAGATGTCTCGATGACATTGCAGAATATGACGATGAACGGTATGAAGGGGGTGTAGATAATTGTCCTGCAGACACGAGCATGTATTAGCTTGTGATTCTCCTCGCAATGGTAACAAGGGAAGAGTTTGGGCTTGGTACCATAGCAAATATGCCGCCTTCATGTTGGAGCTCAGCTCGGAGATTCGCATGCACTCTCGATGCGCCTCGAAGGCCATCCTGGCAGACTCCAGGCAGACCACGCTGAAAGTTTGATTGCCATTCTCTTTCGGCGAAGCGGCTCTGTGTATCATCGTTAGGGTTGTCCAATACCATACTTCATCGGCCTTCAAGACCATGGCGACGAGATTACTCGCGGCAAGTCCGAAGTGTTCTGGCATGATTTCTACTGACTGCGCTTGCCCAAGCGGCATCAACGAGTCGTCCATGATGCGCTTCAGCGCAGCGGCAAGGTGTGTGGCGCGCTCCCCACGCTCCTGTGCCGGCATGCGCAGTGCTGAGGGGCTGTATAGATCTTGGTAGACTTTCCCAACGATCTCAGAATGACGGATCCATTGCTCAAGCAGGGCCTGCCACCCCGGCAACATGCCTCTCCTGTCGAGTCGTCTGGGCAGCGTGATTTCATGATCCTGTATGGCAGAAGCCCGGCCAAGGCGAAGAGAAAGGCCCCTGTCAAGCAAATACGCGAACCAGAAGAGAGACGTCTTCCGCTCAGCCGCACAGTTGCCATTCGAGACGAGCTGGTGCCACCCCAGTGTTTGACACATACCGGCTGCCCCCCAGATGAGTTGCCAGGCAAGCAAGGGTTTTGAGGCCTCTATGGCGTAGATTCCCTGGCATGTTGTCAGGAAATGTCCAAAGTCTTGTCAGTCATATCAAATGGGAAACTGACCCCTAGTAGAAGACTTTCAATGTTCTCTGCGTTTGGGTAGAGCAGAAAGTTAAGGTTGGCCAAGGTTGTCTCCAGGTTGGCTCGGCATAGGTGGTAGAAATTTTGATACTCCTCAGCGGAGGCTGGATCCGCCTCCGCCAAAGCCTTCTCCTGGAAAAGATAGCGCAAGGTTGCATTGGCGATGAGAAAGGTGGGAAGCGAGAAGTTATCCAGTGGAAAGTATACAGATCGGCAGCATTCGACGAGCCTTTCCTTCGAAATGAATAAACACGTTACTGATAGCGTGATTGGTGTTATATCTGTTCAGGTGTCAGTTAATGGTTCGTGCATCAGAGTTATCCGCGGCCCGGAGCTAGGGAAACATAGTTCTACCCTTCATTTCGCGTAGGATAGAGAGCACGGATTGCAACGGAGGCATTTCCAACCCTCTGACTCCGGCTTGTGGCACTGTCTTCCTGTTAGGGAGTTGGGCTTCAAAAGTCTGGCTGTCTTGTATCCCAGTCATTTGTTTGAGCGATGACAGCGCCGCTTTCACTGGTGGGCTTGTGTTGCATGCCGACGTCCGCTTGACAGCTGTCTCGAGAAAGTCGCTCGCGAAGATCGTTGCGACGGTCATAGAACTGCCGCCTTCGAAGGCAGTTTCCGAACCGCATTCGATAGAGACACTGCTTGGGGTATCTGCCATGCCCAACGAAGGCTTGAAATACTTCGTAGCCGATGACTCTGGACACTGCGGTAATTTGCTTTGGATACCCGGCCGGCTCAAGCCCCCCCGTAGGAGCTGCTCGATACCTTCGAGGCGCAGTTCAATGCGGTCGATCTTTTGCTGGCTGTGATTGAGCCGAGATGAGCTCGTGGTGGAATTGGCCAGAAGATGCGAAAGCTCTTACTATTGCGAGGAGATAAGAACCCTTTGCTTCGATTCTCTTACCCTTTGGCTTGTTCCCAGAGAGCTACAGCGCTTCTGAACGGCTCGGCAGTTTGAACATGGAAATAGCCTGTCACAGCGGATCTTCTCAGTTCCGTCAACATTAGTAAGGTTGCTGAAATATTTTTGCCCGCAGGATCTACCTCACCTTTCGAAGACGACATCGATCGCACTATCTCCGTAGATTTTGTGAGTTTGACGCTTGGGACAAAATAGTTCCGGTCAATTCGTACCACGCGACCAAGTGCCTCCTCCGTTAGCCGCTCATCGGCCATTGCGTGTCTCCCTAAGTGTATGTGCGTGTGTAGGTAACGTTGCGGTTATCAATGAATGGAAATATCGATAGAATACTAAAGTCGGGATGGGGATGAGAGTACGCAAGGTTTACCTTCGAGGGGACTATGTCAAAGCGAAGGGAGCGAGGTCTCAGCCACATTCAAGAGGAGCTCCAACGGCGATCCGCGGCGACCGCCCGCGGCGACCGTGGCGGCACTCGTCACACTTGCTCATCTTGGCCACGCGGCCAACGGTAGTTCTTTCGATAGTTGGGAGTAATGTAAAGTAGTCGTTCGGGAGACTTGACTAACTGCCATTCCGCCGCCCAATCTCTGATCTTGTCGTCTGACCTTATATCACTCACAAGACACATCGCCTGCTGGGATCTTGAACGACATCCAACAACTTTCTCACATCCACGCAGCCATGGTAGAGATCCTCCCTCAACAGCCTGGTCATGCAGCTGACCCTGCTGCCAAGCCCGACTTTGCCAAGACCTTGGTTGTCGATGTGGCGTCGACCCCAAGCCTCCAGCACAATTTGACTGCGTCAATCAGTCTGGGCAGCGCCGAGGAACAATATATAACATATAAGATCCGATGGTTTGGGCTAATAATTCTAACGCTGCTGAATGTAATGGTTAGTTGGTCGGTATGTTCTTGTCACCCCAAGTCAGGAAACCTAATATCACTTCACGCAACCGAACCTTGAGCACCAATCCAATTTGGTAGCTGTGCTCCCAGGTTCAGCACCGTAGCTTGTTAAGCTGTCTTGGCATCTGAACATACTCCCTCATTGAAGGTTTTAACTGCTTACATTTCTACCAGTGGCTCACGTTCTCGCCCGTCGCCTCGAACGCAGCTCAATTCTACGGCGTGGACGAGTCCATGGTGAACTGGTTCAGCAGCATATTTGTGTTTGCGAACTTCGCCATGACTGCAATCACAATCAAGTTGCTGGATAGGGGACTACGCCCAACACTCTTCACCGGCAGCCTGCTGCTACTCATTGGCAACTGGATCCGATATGCGGGCTCCTTCTCGTCAACCGAAAGCACTGTCATCGTGGTCTGCATAGCTCAAGCTCTACTAGGAATGTCGCAATCCCTCGTCCTGAGCGCCCCGACGCGATTTTCGGAAACATGGTTTACGAGCTCGGGCCGTGTGGCGGCTACTGCAGTTATGAGCTTGGCTAACCCGGCTGGAGCAGCTGTTGCACAGGTAGTTGTTCCGTTCTGGATCAACGACCCTGGCGATGTTTCTTCCATGGTATTATACGTTGCCATCATTGTGCGTCTTGGCCCCTTCGGCCACCTCGTTGTTCATGCTAAGTCTGACTATCCAAGGCGTCCGCCGTAGCAATTCCAGGCTTGTTCATACTGGACGCGCCGCCTACTCCGCCAGCGCCGTCTGCTCGCACAGATCGGCTTGCAATTCAGCAATCTTTGCGCATATTAATTACTTCTGTCGAGTTTTACCTGATTGTTCTGCCGTTTTGGGCCTTCTCTGGTCTCTTTATCGGAGCAACCTCCCCCATCAACCAGATTGTCTCGCCGTATGGCTACTCGGACACGGAGGCTGGCATTGGGGGTGGTCTGCTCATTGTTCTAGGGTTAATATTTTCCGGCATTACGGCACCTGTTGTCGACCGAACTAAGAAGTACTTGCTCATCGTCAAGTCTGGGGTAGTACTTGGTGCACTAAGCTACCTGGCATTGATTTGGGTTCCGACATCAAGAGATATTGGGGCGCTTTACGCTCTGCTTGGTGTCCTGGGAATTGCGTCTCTTACCATCGTTCCCGTCACCCTGGAGGTTCTGGCAGAAATATCTTATCCTGCTGGGGCCGAGATAACCAGCACTGTTGCCTGGGCCGGCGGTCAGCTACTTGGCGGCTGCTTCATCCTTCTCGGCAACGTGATGAAGGCAGGAGCTGATGCAGATGTACCTTATAACATGAAGGACTTCACCATCTTTCAGGCTATCTTGGCAATTTCACTGGCGCCCTTGCCCCTATCACTAGGAATGTTCGGGCGTGGTGACAGGGTTCGCCTCAGGCGCACCCAGGTCGAATAGACTCTGAGAATACATGTATCTTTCTACGCTGTCGCGCGTTTTTTAGTATTATTTTCATGCCGAGAAGCTGAATGAATCGCAATTTTCTGCCTAGCATGTCCTGCCCTCTGATGACAAACTACGGCGCAGCTAAATTTTACTTGTTGTTTCCAAAGAATATACCATGGTCTGTTCCCTCGAAGAACGTCATTTCATTCTCCGCCTCAGAAACTTACGAGTCTAGCTACTGGCCAGATACCCACTGATAGGTAGGCTCTATCTGGCATGCTCTTGTCTTTGAGACTCAAACTCGCAGCGCAACTCGTTAGCGGTGCTGGGGCATAATCTGTCGGCACCCGCGGCGACGCGCTGGTACTCTCGGCGGTCCGCGGGCGGCATCCGACAAAACTAAGTTCGCGTTGGGGTTAGTGCACTGCAATCCATCATGTTGAAACCCATGCAAATAATATCCGGCGTAACAGCACAGCCCTCGATCAGTCGAATATATTTATATTCTACTTCCACGCTCCTCACCTCGTCTGGTCATTAGTACCTTCTCTTCGGTATATGCGAACCTCCAAGATGTCAACTGCCTCCAAAATCAAAACGCTAAGCAAAATTCCTGGGCCGTCTGGTAAGCTGTAGTTCTCTGACGTAGTAGCGCGGACAATTGCTGATTTTTACGAGGCCTTCCCCTTCTGGGTAACCTGCTAGATCTTGACTTAAAGGATCCTCTGAAGTCGTTGATCGCCATTGGGCGTGAATATGGTATATAAGCCCCATGCTAAGCCGATTGTCGAACCACTCCCGTCTGACCCGAATCAAAGCCCCAATATTTGTTCTGGAACTCGGAGGTTCCAAAGAGACCATGATTTGCAGCTATGAGCTCCTCGACGAGCTATGTGATGAATCTCGCTTTCATAAGCTTGTCACAGGTGGCGTGGAAAAACTACGTCCGTTGGCAGGTGACGGCCTTTTTACAGCACAACATGGCAATCACAGCTGGGAAGTGGCCCACCGAGTCCTAATGCCTCTATTTGGTCCGCTTAAGATCCGGGATATGTTCGCCGACATGCTAGACATTTCTGAACAGCTGTGCCTGAAATGGTAACTAATCATTGCTTCGCTCATGTTACAGTCTCTCTCACTAACACACCATGATCCCCCTAGGGCTCGGCTCGGTCCATCGGCTACAATCGATGTGGCAAAAGACTTTACTCGGCTCACACTAGACACCATTGCGCTCTGCACGATGGGATACCGCTTCAACAGCTTCTACAGCAACGATAAAATGCATCCGTTCGTTGAGAGCATGTCGGCGGCCCTCGTTGATGCCGACAAGCAGTCCATGCTCCCGGATCTGATCGGTTCTTGTAGGGTGCGATCTCTAGCCAAGTTCAGGAAGCACATTGACTCGATGAGAGCCCTTTGTCTCGAGCTCATCCAGGACCGACGCCAAAATCCAGTTGAGGGTACCGATTTATTGAATGCTATGATCAACGGCAAAGACCCGAAAACGAAAACACGAATGACTGACGAGTCCATCATTCAAAACCTCATCACATTTCTGATCGCCGGCCACGAAACAACCTCCGGCCTACTCTCGTTCGTCTTTTACTACCTCCTTGAGAACCCTGAGGAGCTACGAAATGCCCGTGAAGAAGTCGACGCCGTGGTCGGAAATGAAAATCTGACCGTCGACCACTTGACTAAGATGCCTCGCATCGACATGATTATGAGGGAGACGCTACGTTTGATGCCCACGGCCCCTGGGTTCTACGTCACCCCATTCAAAGACGAGGTCATCGGCAATCAGTATCCTGTATCCGCAGGCGAGCCCCTGTTCGTTTTCCTCCACCTCATTCATCGAGACCCTGAAATTTGGGGCGATAACGCCGAGGAATTCAGACCCGAGAGAATGGCCGACCAGGCATTCGAGAAGCTGCCCAAGAACGCATGGAAACCGTTCGGGAATGGGATGAGGGGTTGTATTGGTCGAGCCTTTGCCTGGCAGGAGGCTCAACTCGTGAGTGGTTCATCCGTTTGACATGGTACATGCGGCTAATTGCCCTTTTTCCCACTCAGACTATCGCCATCATTCTCCAAAATTTTGACTTGTTCAAGGCCGATCCTACCTACAAGCTCAGCATTAGCCAATCGTTGACAATTAAACCAAATGGCTTCAAAATGCATGCCAAGTTGAGGGAGGGTAAGAAGCCATCCAGCATGTTCAAGTCGCGGAACGACTCTGACAGCCTGGAACCCACCAACAAACATTCCAACCTGCCTCCCGGGGTTGCCGGCTCGAAAGCCATTTCAATTTTTTTCGGGTCGAATACCGGGACTTGCGAGGCTCTGGCCAACCACTTGTCTGCGGATTGCGCCGCGTATGGGTTTGCATCGCCAACGCCCCTACCCTTAGACTTGGCAACAAAGAGTTTATCGAAGGATGGTCCTGTCATCTTTATAGCCGCATCGTACGATGGTCGGCCTTCTGATAATGCAGCCGAGTTTATGCGATGGGTGGAAGGTCTGAGTTCTGGTGAGCTGGAGGGCATCCAGTATGCTGTGTTCGGCTGCGGTAGGTGACTTCGTCCTGTTGGAGAGAACTACCTACTTACAATGCGCACAGGTCACAAGGACTGGGCTCATACATTGTTCAAAATCCCGAGGGTGCTTGATCAGTGCCTCGCAGCTGCCGGTGCAGAACGACTCGTTGACCTGGGGACCACGGACGCGAGTACTGGCCTCCTCTACTCTGACTTTGATAAGTGGATGAGCCAGCAACTGTTGCCGAAGTTGGAACAACGCTATGGACTGTCCTCGCCCGAGACCCGCATCCAATCTGATCTGGACCTTGTTGTGACAGTGGAAGAGCGAAAACCAATAAGTCCACGAAGCGGTTTCGCAAACGCCAGAGTCGTCAAAAACGAACTCCTCACAGGCCCCGGAGCACCAAAGAAGCACCGCCTCTGTCTCAAACTACCCGAAGACATGGTCTACAACGCAGGAGACCACTTGCAGGTGCTCCCCACTAATTCGTCTGAGCTCATCGACCAAGTCATGAAGCTCTTTGGTATCAATGCAGACACTGTCTTGACAATATCCTCCAAGCGACCGACATACTTGCCTACCAAAGCGCCTATACGGGCGACCGAGCTTTTCGGCTCCCTCGTGGAGCTCTCGCAGACAATCAGCCAAAAGAATCTCGAGCAGCTGGCAGAGTATACAGCCGACGATGACACAAAAAGCAGCCTTCGCAGCCTTGCTGGCACCGGTTACCATGATCAGATTCAGGCAAATTGCACCTCGCTGCTAGAAGTCCTGCAGCAGCACATGTCGATAAAGCTACCTCTCCCCTGCTTCCTGTCCATGCTCCCTCAGATGCGTCCGCGGACGTACTCGCTTGCTTCAGCGCCGGCCTGGGAACCGGGACATGGCACGCTGCTATTCTCAGTTGTCGGCCCTCGGCAACCAACAGAAGCGGGCGGCCAGCGTCCAGGTGGCCTCGCCACTGGCTTCATGTCTAGACTGAAGCCTGGAGACTCCATCTTCGTTGCTCGCCGACCGTGTAGGCCAGAGCTCAACGCACCAATAGTGAGTCTTAATTCCCAGAAGCCAGTCATTATGATCGCTGTAGGGGCTGGGCTGGCTCCATTCCACGGATTACTGCAGCAGCGATTCTTGGAGGCGGAACGACACGGGCTCACAGATCTTGCACCTTGCGTTCTCTTCTTTGGCTGTCGTGGGGCCAGGCTTGATGACATTTGTCGCGATAGTCTGGACCAGTACGAGCGCTCAGGTATTGTTTCGGTTCATCGAGCATATAGTCGAGACGTGTACGCAGAGTGCAGGTATGTCCAAGACTCGCTCAGAAGACACCGCGAGACACTTGCCAGTATCTGGGCACAAGACGCCGTTATCATGGTGTGCAGTGGCAAGAAGGTGTCCGATAGTGTGCTGGAGGTGTTATGCCCTATTCTTCTTGCCGAAGACAGACGGCGCGGCCAAGCGAACACAGGGGATAAACAGGTGTGGTTGGAAAGTATCCTAAGGGATCGACTGGTTTTAGAGGTGTTTAACTAGTGCGAGATATGGGGCAATATTCGAAGCAATTCATAGGATTTAATTGTTTACACACAGCAACGTAAGAGAAGGTGTATTCAAATCGTAACATTCTCCTGGAGTAGCCCAGTTCTTCCTCGAGGGTAAGTAAGACTTCTAGGCGGATATTAACATATAGTTACGGCTATCTAGAGAAGGAGATGTAGAACTAAATGCCACCACCAGCAATAGTCTGTACTATACCTGCCCGTAATTCCCGGGTGATCTTTACAAGGGATCGATAAGATTCCATAACCGCGAGGCCGGTGGTAGCCTGCGCAGACTACCAGTGGCCGCGGATTGGCGGGCGAGGGCAGGCGTACACAAGCACTATTGAGTAGTTCAATAGAACGGCGAAGCCGACTGGTATGCTATGACTTTTCCATTCCATCTTAAACGTCTAAATTACTAAGGATGACAGTGTAAAGTGCATTGTGGGCGCGGGGCTCTTTATTCTTGTTCCTATGGTGCGGGGGCCAGTCTGGGCTCGAGGGTCTACAAATGGATCACAGCACCCAAACCTGTATTTAAAGTTGACCGTGACCTTTACGGCTGGTGGAAAATCGAGGCGCATCTTTATTGCGATTACAGTTAGTGTAAGACACTGTGACTACCTCTCTGAACCTTGCTATACCTGAACGACCATCAGGCTATGCAAATTCATTATGGAACGGACATTTTGCCCTCATCGCTCATATAAAGTGAAGAGTTGTTACTGCTACAATAGGTAAACTAATGTCGATGTTGAGGGCACTGGAATTTTACCACTATTACCACAACTTAGAGAAGTTCGACGTCTGGAGTACTAAATAGTGTACGTGAGAGGATGAGGTCTAGCCGTAAGGCTGAAGCGAGCAGATTCTGCCCTTACCTCGAAAGAGAATAGATGGAGTGTACGTGGGAAGGGTATATGCTAATTTTCTGGGAAGGTCTCAAAAAGAAGAGGCTTTGTAATTGCTGCAAGAATACTTGTAATGGAGGCAGGGCATTTGAATAGAATCGCATGATGGCGCGAATGTCAACACTAGCTAATACTGCTCGGCTTCCCCAACATTCTCTGCCTCTCCACTCTTCACATACAAAATGAACCCAGGCAATGCGGAGCGGCAGATGAAGGTCCGGTAAATTCTATTCATAAACAGTGTGAAGCAAAGGATCACTTGATGATGACGATAAACCCTAGCAACATGCGAAATCATAAATACAACACAGGTTTAGCAGACGACTAGTCAATAACAAATTTATCATGTCTTGTAATATTAAAGTAACTCACGATCCGCCAACTTCTTGTATAATCTAAACAACCGTAAATCCCTTGCATTAGTCCACGACCAGTATCCACGGCGAAGTGACTAGGCATCCATAGTATGAACCGTAAGTAGCCATCTCACCAGAGAGATACCGGAACAGTTATCTACAAAAACTGAAGATGGCTTCTGGACCACGAGCATTCCGGATTGAACGGAGCACAAGGAAGGGCAACCACTGCAGGAGGAGGATGCTTGTCAGGACGTTTCATTCAAGCGTGGGACAATGCTTCACATTGAACACTGAAGAGTTAATTCTTGTGGCCGCAGAAATAGCTGTTGCTCATATACTTATGGTTCCTTCTTATGTTCCATTGTATCATTGTTGGATCATCGTGCTTCCTGGTAACGGCGGTGTCAGTTTAGTGGGAGTGGAAAGCTTCCAAGCGTTTGATGAAATATAGCACGGATTGTTTCGCCTTCATGTGTGCATATTCACGTGACGTGTGATTAACTGGGTTACCAAAGAACTGGACAACGTCATCGCCTATGCTGACATCCTCAACCATATGCCTCATGTGCGGCGTTGCATCGACTAAGGATTCTTCATCAAGTGTTGGGCCGTCAATTGTTGTTACTGTCTCGCTGGGAAGTCGAGGCGACCGTGGTGGAATTGGACCTTTTTGAGCTCCGCTCATGATGCTCTGACGCAAATCGTGCAGTACAAGCAGGGTCTAGGACTATGCTGTCTCTTCAAAGTCAGCATCCACAGGATAACCCCAGACTTCGACGATCTGGTCTACCCCGGACGTATCTGCCGAACGTGCGGCTGGAGTGGGGCGTGTTCCGAGGAATAATAGACTTCCCGGGGAATCGTGGGCCTCGAACAGCGTGTTCAAGCAACTGCACGTGTTCGTCATTATAATCGCTCACACTAGCTTCACAAGAAGCTCGCATAAGCTCCTGCACATACCAGCCGGCAAACTGGTGCGGGAGATACAGCATGTGTCCACGAGCTGATCTCATCCTGGGAAATTTTTCTAGCGAGAAATAGTGCAACATGGTCCAAGGATGATACATTCTGCACCCTGCTCTCACTACGCCATGACGAGTAGTAGGAACTCAGAACGAAGACCGGGATCGCAAAGGCTTGTGAAACTCCTTTCGATATGATTTTATGCCTTGGTGTAGAATCAATAGCGCGAACTCTGGTGGTTTACTTTCATAAACTATCTCAAACAATGCGACCATTGTGTGTTCCCGGCATGATCGAAATAGCATATAATACTTTTGAAGCTTTGGCATACTCTAGTCATTTCTGTTTCCAACATGATACATTCTCGGGCGTACATGTACCTAGTTCCTCGCAAGCGAAGACAAGACTTGAGCCGCAAGGGAACGGGATCTGCAAAAGTCCAGAGAGGCTCAATATCCAAAAGCGACATATAATGACACGACATCAGCTGTGTATGCCGCCGATAGTCTTTGCTACAAGTGAATTGATTCTGAAACCTGTCGTGGACCCTTGCTCGACCGCAGGTCCCCTTCTGAGGCCAAAGTAACGAAGGGGGGAGAAGCTCCAAACACGCTGTATGGGTCATACTTCTTCCGCAACTCCATGATAAAATCGTAATTTTGCCCATAGACCTTCTTCAGAGTGTTTTGACCAGGTGGCGTTAGGTTGACATAGGTGCTCGGCAGAATGTTAGCGTGGTCAGTACTGCGCATGGCACTCATGAAACTCTTGAGCCAGTTGTCTGTGATCTCGAGCTTTTCCTCGGATGTAGCACCGCCTAAGAACTCGAGCATAAAATGAACTCGTGTCGCTGCGAAAGAGGAAGCCTCTGCTACCTCTCTGGGGGCCCCCCTGGTGCTATGGATTGCGAACCCAGCTCCAAGCTCGTCCGGCATTATGTTGATATAATTTGCAATCACATTAATGACCTCGTCAGTCAGTGAGTAAATGATCATTGTGTCCACATTGCCCTTCATGCCGGGCTGGTCAAAATTATGTTTGAAGTCATCTGTCGCGCCAGCATGCGTCGTCTTTCTCGTCGTCTTGTAAACAAATGGACCCAACTTTGTAATCTGACCAATCTCCTTCCGGCCGAGCTCTTGATCTTCGTGAAGCCATATGACATGAACAAAAGGAGCTTTGCTCATGGGCGTAACGATGAACAGTGGAGCCATGTCAAGGCTTTCGGATCGAGGTCTCAAGAACTGCCGCTGTGTCTCGTGACAAATGTTCTTCACCGTGGCCTTTGTGTCCGACTCGTCAAATATGATATACCCAGATAGCACCTTGGAAAGTCAGCACAGCATCCGTCAGGATGGACGAATGGTGAAGGAACAACTCACAGTTCCTAGCCAGTGAACTTTGATTGTCAGTTCGTCGATGACACCAAAAGACCCTCCGGCTCTTCGAATCCCTTTGAGGAGGTCGAACTCAGCATCGAGGATGCGGCCGCGCCAATCGACAACCTTCACTCCAATAATCGCTTCGTATCCGAGACCGTGCAACCACGCAAAAGATCCATATCCTCCATAAGCAGCCCATCCAACATAGCCAATAGGAGGTACCATGCCCGTCACAGTAGAGAGACCCTTGCTCTGCAAGACATCGATAAGGTGCTCGAAGAGGATGCCACCCCCGATCCGTGTGGTTTGTGCTTCATGATCAACCTCGCAAAAGGAGATGGAGCGCAAGTCAATACAGACGGTATTCTTGACCTGCGACTTTCCGAAAAGGTTGTTGCCGCCCGATCGCACGGTGAAGGGGACCTTGTTAGCAACAAAATAGATAATGAGTCGGGAGACCTGTTTGGCATCTTGCGGACGAAGGACAGCCACAGGTGTATCGCTGTTGTTCGTGAAACCTAAGCTGGTGAGTTTGGCGAAATCTGCAGATGATAGGAGGGAATAAGCAATGTCTTTCTGATCCTTCAGAAAGGTTTCCAGACGCTGCTGGCCAGCTTCCGGTCGACCGTTGAGTTGTTGGAAAGCAGGGTTGTTGCCCATTATATTTGGCATCCTTAGTTCACGACTCGGTTGATGTTCTATATTGATCTAAAGAGTCCGAAGCGAGACGGCGGATCAACCAGGGTCGAGTTTAATAGCCAACCACCGCTGCAGGGTCTATCATGATGGCCCAATAGTGCGTTATAATAAGTCCCTTTTGTAACGTAATGAAAAGCTTCCGAGTCAGCAAACTCAGAGCACGGCCATCTTGAATCTACCACTCGCGTAATCAACCGTATACCGTTTGATCGTTTTCCCCGGAAAGGAGACGGGTGGTGGATTACTCTACCCCATATTTTGTGAGAGATTCTGGGGAACAGCATCGGGGCCTCGGACTAGACGGTGACCGACCGACCATCATCTACCTTGCCCGAAACCACGCGCCACGGGAAATTGTTGCTAACTGGAGGCTTGACAGTCGCGTTTCGGTATTTCGCTGTAATTGCATCTGTGGATCATCAGCATATTGCCGCTGTGCTTGCCATGCTGTACGTTACCGGCTCCATAGGTGGAACCATTGGACGAACTGGCTTAGGCACCATTTGGGCCAATACGTTCCTGAAGGCCCTGATGTGACAACTTCCGGAGTCTGCTCTGCCTGATATTTGCCGATCTATTCATAATTGAACATCTAGCTCTCCCATATCGCAGGAACTTCTGAATATCTTGTTATCCAAGAAGCGTACGGCTACGTGCAGGCCCGCATGCTTCCCGTAGGGCTCGGCTCAAATGTTCTTCTGGTTGTTGCAGTTCTAATGATGCGGAACATCAAATTCTCGAAGAACACCATACAGACACCATGTAGATCAAAAGGATGGTTTTCTAGCGTAACTTCAACGTCTATGAATCAGCGCTTTATCAAGACATCATGCTGAATTGTGATCAATTCCATCACGGCCACAGCTCCTGGGTCCGCCACTTTCCTTCGTCCACAGAAGTGTATAGCACAAGCTGATGCAGCCGATTGGTATCGCCCTGCCAGAATCCCACCCTTGTAGGGGTCACGCTGAAAACTTTCCAGTCCTTGCCGACAAGGTCCGGGTCGTCATGGCATGAGGTTCAATAATTCCCTCATCAACTGCGTCGTCCAGCCAGTCTAGAAATGCTGCCTGAGGAGTAGACGGCAAACGTCCTGCGTCGAAAGGCGGTCAGGACCTTTCAGCAAAGGAAGACTTCGTAACTTAGCCCTAGCATATGGAGGCTGTGTCATTGTTCGTTTTTGTGGCGAGAGAGCATGACAATGACTTGGGCAGGCTGAATGGAAAATCAACTTAGTTGCCCTTGAAGATTTCAACTGATTACGTGTTAAGCAGTCCAACGTGGTTGAAGAGCCGCGGAAAGGCCTGTGGAGTGTGCTAAATAAGGTAGTCTTCCACGAAACTGGGGACTTCAGGGATCAAGCAGCTGCGAGAATAATTCTGTCATGTTGCGGGCTCGTGGTTATAGTCTCTTGCGAAGCCCTCCAGACACGAAGTTACGTCGTAATGACCCCAGACGAGGTTCTGGGCTGACGACAGAACTTCTTCAAACATTTGAAGCAGACCGGGCTCACTTCCATTTCCAGGCATAATGCGACCAAGTTGCAAGATACCTGCACGCATATACTCTATGTCTGCTCGCGCAGACAGGTTCGTGAGATCCTTGGAGACCCGCCGATAGACTGTCATTGTGGCCGCCATGCAGTTGGCTAACTGGAAGCTATGGCGCAGATTAGCCTTCCAGGTTCCGCACACAGCTCCAGCTATGGATCGTAGATGCTCTACCTTAGCAATAATAGCTGTTTCGCCCGACACATATCGCCAGCGCTTGATACCCTTGTATCAGTAGTCTTTGTTCACGTCATATAACCTTCTTGAGTAGGGACGCAGCTAGAAAAAGAAACATACCTGTTCAACGCCCTAACAAAAGACCGTGCAGCGTCGACACACAGAACTTCACTTCCCCGGATACGGCTTGTAGGATTGCTGATGTTGCCGGCAAGAGACGGCTGCAACGACAGAGCGGCCCAGCGGACCGAACGGAGGAGATTGAAGTATTCGAGATGCAGTAATAGCACAAGCAGGTGCTTGGTAGGGTCTATCAGAATCGGGTAATCTGGCCTGCATGTGATGGGTAAAGTATCCCTCCAAAGTATCAAAGCTTCCTCAATCCTGCCAATATTGTCCAATTTTGACGTGATGAAGGTCCTCGAGGTGACCGCGTTGCAGAACCGATTCTGGATCTCGTTCAATTGATACATCCACGATTGAACCTGTTGCGTGGTCGGAAACGAGGCATCCGGACTGTCTTGAAGTTCTGCAGCCGTAATATCCTGCCCCAACGTGGCGCTCTCCGATATACCTGGAGGCCGACCTAGAGACAGGGAAAGCCTTCTTTTCGATGTTGTGAGCCCTACTCATCGATGCCTCCCACAGTCCTTTTGTACCATGCGCGTTTGCGCTGTCGGGCTGGTGTCATGTCCTCTCGTTTTCTCCGGTGACATCAGTGAATCGTATCAAATTATCGGTAATTGCTTTCATTTGAGGGGTCGCAACACAGCAATAGATGTTCCGTTGGCATGCTGGGATATCTCAGGTTCAATTCGGGCAGTGAAAACAAATTCAGGCGGACGGCCGAAAACGAAGCTTTTATGGGTTGTTGATGCCCGACATCTTTCGCCGGCATCAGCATCAACCTCGGGCAATGCGGTAATAAATGCCGGGAGCGGCACACGGCATGGTCCAATTTTTAAGCCTCGTACTTCACTTCTCACGATACGAGTAGATGCATTGCTCTCTCGACTTTTAGGAAATATTACCTAAAGGGTGGTGGCCGTACAACCGATAACCACGGAAGATGGGCGCTAGGGGCTATCTTACAAAAGCCAGAGGCCGGCCGAATGCATTTCGGCATCGGCCGAAGATCGGAGTTCGGAAGAAGACACGACCACAAGTGGCTTGCAGAAGATCGGGGTTCGGAAGACGTCACCAGAAGTGGCTTACTACGTACAACCCGTACCAGAATCTGCAAGGAGGAAGAGTGGAATCCTGACGAACTATAATCCCAGACACAAGTTTGTCAGCTCAAGCCTCGTTCTTGTTTCCAGGTGTGCTGGATGCCATTTGTGCATTTCCAATCGTCTCCAAAATCTTGCTGATCCATCTTGCTTAGAAATACTCCAACGGGAAAAGCGTCGATGCAACCCTCCCCCTCCTTCCTAATCCCTGTTTGGCTCTGCACAGGGGCTTCATTCAGCCACGCAACCAACAACGGGCAACTTCGGCGTCCGAGCGTCTGGGTGCTGGATGCGACGCTACTCGAGGAATCACCCATCTTCGTAAGAGGGATGGGTGTCCCTGAAAGAAACCCTTTGCCATGATGTATAAAGCCTGGCGCTCGCCCGGCCTACCATAGGATTTCTGAACAGCACAGTATCTTCAAGCTACACCACTTCACACTCATCACAGCCAGCAACCACCATCTCAACCGTACTCGCCTGATCGCCATCACCATGACAAAGCTCTTCGAACCGCTCAAGGTGGGCACCATCACAACTGGCCACCGCGTCGCCATGGCCCCCTTGACGCGCTTCCGCAACGACGACACCAACACACCCACCGACATGGTCAAAGGTAAGCCCTGATCCTTCAATCCCAGTCAAGTTCAGCGAGCCATCTTCTAACATCTTATTAGAGTACTACAAGCAACGCTCGGCAGTTCCCGGGACCCTCATGGTCAGCGAGGCCACCTTCATCTCCCTCCGTGCCCGCTCCGACCGCAACGCCCCCGGCATCTACTCTGACGCCCAAATCGCCGCCTGGAAGCACGTAGTCGACGCCGTACACGCCAACGGCTCAAAGATCCTCCTTCAACTCTGGCACATGGGCCGCCTGGGCGACCCCGAGGTCCTCGCAGAAAACGGATTTGAACTCGTTTCCAGCAGCGCCACCCCCCTGGACGCAAAATCTCCCACGCCCGTGGCGTTGACCGAGGAAGACATTGCCACCATCATCGAAGAGTATGGCATCGCCGCTAAGAATGCAATCGCCGCTGGGTTCGACGGCGTCGAGATCCACGGCGCCAACGGCTACCTGGCCGATCAGTTCCTACAAGACGTGTCCAACAAGCGCACCGATCGCTGGGGCGGCAGCATAGAGAACCGCGCGCGGTTCCACCTCGAGGTCGCCAGGACCGTTGTTGCTGCCGTCGGCGCCGACAGAACCGCCCTCCGACTCAGCCCGTACAGCACCTACGGCGGCATGCTGATGGACGACCCCAACCCCACGTTCCGCTACCTGCTGGAGCAGCTCAAGCCCCTAGGCTTGGCCTACCTGCATCTCATCGAGGCCCGCATCAGTGGCAATGTTGAGCAGGAGTGCAAAGATGAGCATACGATTCGATGGATGGTCGAGCTTTGGAACAACGCATCCCCGATTTTGGTTGCGGGAGGCTTCACACCTGAACTTGCTTTCCATACAGTAGACGAGGCACTCAGCAAATACGACGTTATCGTTGTGTTTGGGCGGTCGTTCATTCCTAACCCAGATCTTGTTTTCCGTCTCAAGTCTGGTATTCCCTTGGAAAAGTACGACAGAGCGTTGTTTTACAACCGAAAAGAAGCCAGGGGCTATATTGATTACCCATATAGCGAGCAATTTCTGACGGCTCCGGCTTGAGAATTTAGAGAGAATTGGAATTTGCAGATAGACATGGCGTCCGTAGGCGCAGGCAGGATGCAATACGGCGTTCTATTTTGGAATATACCTTATTTGTCAATATTTGTCTATGCTCTACCAGCGCTCAGTCTGTGAGTCACGGGACATTGAAATGACTTGTTCCAGCCGTGACAGCCTTATTCAGATCCGGTCGACTTGGATCGTTGACACGAACATGGTCAAATGCAAGCATGAAAGCGTTTCAGAGAAGCGACAAGAGAGAATCACGGCAAAAAGCAAATATCGGAGAGTACATGGTTGCATTGGTTTGCTATATACGCAAACAGCTCCGTCGCATGAGCTCGCCTTGTGTCTGATTTGAATCAACGTGCAAACAGCCCTGCGCACGCACAGCTGAATTATTGAGGATCTTCCAGCTACAGCCATCTCATTTTGGGAACACTCTCGCGGAGAGCTCTATGTGTGTTTCCTCTTCTCTATGATCTGGAAGGTTTGCTTAACTACTCCTCTCCGTTGGTTGACTCGCCTTTCGGGCTCTTTCTTGGATCACTCCGCATAAACTATACAGTATATCCAGGACCGGTGTTTGGACTTGACGCGCCTTTGCTGCTCGGATTGGGGCTCCGAGAAGATTCTCGCACTCGATGTACCGGTTCTATTTAAACCAGACGTTAGCCTTTTGATCTCAATCCTTCGTCAAGCCAGGCGCTCAAAGGACTAGATGAAAAAGTACCTTGCGAGCATCAACCAGCATGCTTGGCTCAAAACGGCTCTCAATCGGATCGCATTCTATCATGAAATCCACCACATCCTTGGCCAGCACAACATCGTACGCCGCAGCCGCAGCAACAACCTCGTGCATCGCCGGCCTCACGATGCTGTCGATCAACCCCGGCTGCAATCGGACCGCCCCGGAGTCCAAACCCGTGACGGCACAAACCGGGTTCATGGTGGCATTGTAAACCAGCTTCCGCCAGCGTGTGGCTTTGACATCTGCATCAAGGTAGCACGATGTTTTGCCTCCTGCGCCATATCTCGCCACAAAGTCATGCGCCAGTGCAGTTGCAATTGCCCGCTTGTCGGGGGATAAGCGTGGATTCTCAAATACGCCAATGGCTAAGTCGTCGGGACAGTTGTGGTGGATGTGGCCGGGCTTCTCCTCGGCAGAGCCGCACATGCTGACCCCTGAGAGCACGGGTGTTTCAGGGAAAGCAGCCATGAAGGGAAATTCGATGTCGAGGCCGTTTTGGATGAGGATGATGGCCGTGTGGCCAGGCGTTACCGCTGGTCGAAGAAGCTCGGTCAAACTCGGGTTGGAAATTCCAGGTAGGTTCTTGGTTGCGCAGACAATATAGTCAAATGGAGGGATATCGTGAGACGCCACGTCCGGCACGGCTTGGAGGACTATGATCGATTGACGAGAAGGCGACTGTCAGCCCAAGGGGGTCGTCTTGTCATTATCTCAGACGGGGGAGAAGAAAGGGAGGTATACCATGTGTAGGTCTGAAGCCTCTAATTGTACCATGGTCAATAGACTCGATAGTGAAGCCTGACTCGGCGACGACGGTGTAGCTAGAGCGAAGGACTGCCGACACGGATGCCCGGCCACCAGTCTCAAGATTCAAGGCCGCGATGGTGCCTATCCCTCCACTTCCGACGAGCAAGACTCTGGCTTTGTCGCCTTCGTCCATCACATCAACAAGATCAAGATATGGTCTCTGGTTATAAGACTGAGCTCAAGCCTGGCATAGGGTGCGCGTAGGGTAGGTACACAAGGGTTCCCCGCAGTGTGATGTCTGAAGCAATTCCGGGATTCGGGAACTCGCCATATCGCGATAAGAGCCACAAACGAGTTGGAAGGGCGACCATGAAAGCAGACACGAAGACGAAGAATCTCAGGGGATGTGGACCACCCTCTTCCTTATCCGTACCCATCGAATGTGTTTCCGAGTTCATGTGGGCACAAATCACTGCTTGATGCGAATATACCCCTTGTGTGGCCCCCAATGCGAGCAATTGCTCCCCTGCCTGGATCTCTCCTGCTGCATCTCGAGCAACTGGTTGTGAGTAGCGCAGGGTAGAATGTGATATTTATTTTATTTTGGAATCTAACACAATACCCAAACTCCACTCCAAACTGTCCATTGCCGTTCATCCAGTCGGCACCCCATCAAGTCTAGGGTGACTCGCAGGGATCAGAATCTCAGCCCTACCTCCGCTAGGGCGAACCCCCATTCCAAGATGGCCGAGAACTAGGCGAGGGCGGCGCGAGCGGGCGCGACCCAGGGCTGCCTCTGCCCGAATCGGTCCAAAATGCGCGCGAGCCGTCTCACCCTTGATCCCCAATCGTCACAGAATCGGGCTTGGGGCCAGTTCGGGATCCAGCGGCGGCCGAACCGCGTCCAGCCATAGGCGAGACGAAAGACCCTGCACGATGGCGCCTTCAAAATGATGGGCTCTATGGGCTTGGATCAAGTACATATGAAAAGCGATGCCATGGGCCGTATGTTCTGCTTCATGGCTCCATTCATTGTCATCACCACTTTACAACACATCAAACCATTACCACAAATCTCCCAAGCTTGATCACCAAACACAACCATCTAGCGGCCACACCCATAATAACACGATTCATCCCAAGGCTTCGTCACCATGTCGGCCAAGCCCAACCACATCCGCAAGGTCCTCATATCAGCCTACGGCGACGTCTCCAACGTCAGCGTCATCCAAGCTGAGATCTCCCCTCCGGCCAAACATGAAGTCCAAGTCAACGTCCTCTACGCAGGGTTCTCCGGCGCAGACATCCGCATGCGCAGGGGCGAGTACCCCATGCAGAGGTCGGCGCCTCTGACCCCCGGATACTGCTTCATCGGCCGCGTTGGCGCAAACGGCCGCGGTGCATCTAGATTCAAGCCGGGCGACCTCGTCACGGCACTCACCATCTACGACTCCGAGGCCGACAAGATCAACGTCGAGGAGAAGCACCTCATTCCCGTGCCCGACGATGTCGACCCGCGGCAGGCGCTTGCCTTGACGCTCGACTGGAGCACGGCTTACGGGCTCGTTCACCGGGCCGCAAAGGTCACCAGGGGCCAGCGCGTCTTCGTCCACTGCATCAGCGGCGCCGTGGGCTACGCCGCCATGATCCTCAGTCAGATGCAGGGCGCCGTCGTCTACGGCACCGCGTCAGAGCGGAACCATGAGGCGCTGCGCGAGCTCGGCGCCATTCCCTTCACCTACACCAACAAGGACTGGATCGAGGAGATGAAGAAGACCGGCGGCGCGCACGCGGTGTTTGACCCTCTGGGCTTTGACAGCTGGGATGAGTCATGGGACATACTCGTCCGCGACGAGCCCAGCATCCTCGTAGGTTTCGGCGGCAACCTGTACAGCCTCCAGGACAGCAGCGGAAAGCAGAAAAGCGAAAGCCTGGCCATGGCCTCGCTTATGGCAAAGAACATGTGCCTCTGGACCAAGAGGTCGACCACCTTTTACTACATCGACCGCGATCGCGCAACCTTCAAGCCGGACCTGGCCGAGTTGATGAAGATGCTGGCCGACAACCGCATCTGGGTTCCGATACGCAAGATCTGGGACTTGCAAGACGTCAAGGAGGCGCATGAGGCCTACGGCAAGGTGTCTGGGATGGGGTCGTTGCTGATACGTGTGACTGATACCACGTCATTACCATGAGGGCTGGCATGAGGCAGCCTACGGTAATGGCGTTGGCCCAGATCTGTGTTTTCTTGTCTTAGCGCCTGTATTGATAATACACCCAGTTACACGCACCTAATGAGACGTCACCAGCTATGTACGTTCTTGGCTGAGGTTTGCTGGTTGACCAAAGTTGTAACTGTTCGCTCCGAGCGGCATTGTCTTGGGCCCTGCGTCAAGCGACCAGACCCCCACGAAAGTTCTCCTCTGCAGCGGAAGCTATTTCCCCTTATCATCGCCATGGGTCAGAAGGCTGACAAGTGAGATGCGATAGTTGTGCCGTGTCAGAGGCCGCGATGCCCTTCATTTCCTAATCGGGCAAGTTTGATGTCATCCAATCTCTACGTCACGGTCGATCCCATCCAACAGTTCCTGCTACTGCTAATTCCATGCGGCCTGCTTTGTATTAAAACCCCAATCCCCATCTTAATTCACTCTTCTAGCACAGACTATCCAAATCAATCACCCGTGAACATGACACTCCTACGCTTCACCACACCTCTCGTCCGCTCAGCGGCCATCCGCCCCACCAGCACGCGCCTTGCCGTGCTCTCCCGCCACTACGCAACCCAGGAGGAGCTGTGGCGACACCGCGAGGCCGGCGTCCGCAAGCCAGGTCAGGATGCCGAGCAGGACGTCAGCGAGGTGCGACCGGACGCCGACGCCCTGGCGGCCGGCAGCGCAAAGGGCACCACCGGCGGCGGCGAGCCCCTGCAGAGCACGTCGCCAAACGCGCCGTCGCCGCCCAAGGTATCCAATTTCGCCATCAAGGGCGGCGACAAGAAGTTGAGCGAGGATCAGCAGCGCGAGGTCGATGAGCACAACAAGGACTTTGACCAGAAGCACGATCGTGGGAACCAGGCGCCCGACGACAAAGTCGACAAGAAGTTTTGGTCGCGCTAGAACAGTGCATTTACGAACATGGGCAGGGGATGCTACTCACTTTGACAGGTGCGAGGGATCGATTTGAAAGGACAGCTAGACGAAAATTGACGCAGGAGGATATATATGAAGTCAATTGCTGCCTCCGTTGTCTTCTTTTCGACTGTCCCACGACTGTATATAGTCTTAATTTGACATTGACATCCAACACCCTTGACTTGCCTATCATGACATTATTCATGGCTCGTCGAGGTAGGCGACCAATTAGCATCAACTCAACTTGACTGGCCATCCAGCCTGGCCACTAAGGTAAATATACGCTGTGTAATCATTCGCTACCTCCAAACGCAAAAGACGTTCAAGATGGACATACGTAGCACACGAGGCACGCCAGTGCTTCGCAAAGCCAGGACATGATTCCATTCGATAGCTCTGGAGTGCAAGCTGCGGGAAGCAGATAGACTAATCGAACATTGTTGACTTCATTGCCCTGGACGTGGGCGTGCGTGGTATGTCCCAATTTCTGAACGTCTTTCCATGCGCCGATTTAATGCGCCGACAGTATGTGATCGTGAACTGGGCGATATCGACTGGCATTGACGTGATTGGCTGTCCTTGCACGCTTTTCGACGAGAAAGGGTACACGTAGCTAAGGTATACAGTCGTTGGGCACTACACGATTCCTATGCCGCTGTCAGTGTGCTGTAGCCATAACGCGGTAGCCAAAACAGAAAGTCAACCATGGTTTGTGAAATCAGGATTATGAAATTAGGATCATACAAGGCAAAGCAATGTCAAATACAATCTAGCGTGATAGGAATCATCATACAATCAAAGAGAGTAAGAAACGAAGTGTGACTTACTTGACAATTGTGTTCATGTTGATTTCGGCGGTGCATCGTGCCGAATACTTATTCTGACACTCATGGCAGCCCGAGGTGCTTGTAACTAGTGTTCCAAGACCCTCGGCTAGATCACGGTCGATTCATGCCAGAAGAGCCGGCGATATCCCCAATGGCACCGCGGACGTAATCCACAAGCGCCTTTACCATTCCCTGGGGTTTGCCCTTGCCGTCAGATCCTCGAGCGGGCTCAGTGCCCATGGTGGGCAGGACATTGTCGCCGGCCGACAGACTGACGAAAAGTGCAAACGGAACGAGCCACACGCACAAGCCAAAATAGGAGGCGATCATTGTAAAGCTCGGCACGTCGGCCTGTTCGTAATACGAGGACCGCTGGTAAGCCCGCGTCTGGCTAGCGGAGAAGTGACGGAACCATATGTAGTGGTCGAAAAGCACGAGAACTGTGGTAGTCCAGGGTTAGTATTCTTGTCGCGGAGCAGCCCGGACATGGGCACGTGTCTTCATACCACACGATGCGAGGAAGAGAGGATCGCTGAGCTTGACAAACGGGAACCGTCTCATGTTGCCCAGGTAGACCAGATGTGCTGCAACCCCTAGCAGCGTCGGCCAGAAGGGAAAGCCATCGACCAGCAACAGCGCGACCTGTACACCGATGATTGTGTAGATCAGCCGCGTCAACAACCGCTTCGCGATGACGGTATGTTCCTCGACTAGTTCCGATAGATAGTACAGGCCCGACGCAATGGACAGTGTCAGGAAACAGAACCCGATGAAGGCGCCGGCGTAGCCGACAAGCGGTAGAATCCACATGGTGTTCGCTTCTGCTGGGGGAAAAGTGAGGCGCGGAAAGGGGGAGGAGGTTCTGGGTTCGGAAGATGGGAGCTACGATTTTCTTGGTGGAGGCGCGAGACAAGGACACGGTCGTCAGGAGGCCCCATCTGGATGTGGCTTACATGCGCATGTTATCGATAAGGCATCGACACAAAAAAATCCCATCACCAGAATTCACCACCGCCTAATCGACATTGACGCCTGTACTTTGCGACGACCACGCAGGACGTTCACCCAAACCAGGGAGATCACATCGTCGCCATTGAAAGCGGAACAAAATTTGATAGCCAGCGAGCAGGCGACCATGTCCCGTCCCGAGGATACCCTGTAAGCCTACCATCTCTAGGCCTTCCCCTCCACGAGCCCCTCATCCGTCTGCTATCCGAGACTTACACGGTTCTGACCGCCGCTTCACAGCGCCGCCGACGTGCACTATGACGACACGGAAGCCCGAAAATATACCACGAGCTCTCGTATCCAGAACATCCAAGCGTCCATGACCCGTCGTGCCCTCGAACTGCTCGATCTCAAGTCCCCTTCGTTGATCCTTGATGTCGGCTGTGGCAGCGGCCTGTCTGGCGAAATCCTCTCCGCCGTCGAACCCGAAGAAGGAGGGCCGCACACATGGATTGGCATGGATGTGTCACCGTCTATGCTCGATATTGCCCTGCAGCGTGATGTCGAGGGCGACCTGATGCTCGCCGACATCGGCCAGGGCGTGCCCTTCCGGGCGGGTACTTTCGATGCCGCGATCAGCATCTCCGCCATTCAGTGGCTCTGCAGCGCCGAGAGCAGCGATGCATCCCCGACCGGCCGCCTAACACGCTTTTTCAACGGCTTGTACGCATCACTTAAGCGCGGCGGGCGCGCCGTGTGCCAATTCTACCCCAAGAATGACCAGCAGCGCAATATGATCACCCAGGCCGCGGTGAAGGCCGGATTCGGCGCTGGTCTCTTGGAAGACGACCCGGGCACTAAGAGCGTCAAGCTGTACCTGGTTCTAACCGTTGGCGGCACAGCGATGACGGGGTCAGGCGATATTACGGGGGTGGTGGACGGCATGGATAACGTCGACGTGGTGGACATGCGCAAGAAACTGAAGACGGCCAATACGAGCACGGCAAAGGGCAGCAAGGCGTGGATCGTCAAGAAGAAGGAGCAGATGGAGCGCAAGGGCAAAATTGTCAAGGCAACATCAAAATATACTGGCCGCAAGAGGCGAGTGGCATTTTAGATGCGTAATTTCAATGCCGTCCACATTGAGCTTTACGCGGGGCGTTTTTAGGCGTTGACGGAGTTTATTTCTTTCAGTTGAGATATAGACTTAGAACTTATGACGAATTCGAGATACCCTGACATTATAGCCATCATCCCACATTTTGCTAACCTCAAATCTAGACATCGGACCTTTTGGCCGGTATCGTTCTTCTATAGGAATACTCGAAACCTTTCTCTACTCCGGCTTCATAGTTGGGAAGGCCAGGACTTCTCTAATGCTGTAGTTGTCTGTCAAGAACATGATCATGCGATCAATACCCATGCCAAAGCCACCGGTTGGCGGCAGAGCGTGCTCGAGGGCACGGCAGAAAGTCTCGTCTACCATCTGAGCCTCGTCATCACCCTGGGCCTTCTGGCGGGCTTGCTCTTCGAATCGCAGGCGTTGTTCCGCCGCGACGTTCAACTCGGTATACCTAGCTCTTGGTCAGCCGGCTCATATTGTGCACACGATGCACCGAACTTACGCGTTAACAATCTCCTTCTTGCAGACGAACGCCTCGAATCGCTCGCAAAGGCCAGGAGTAGAGCGCGAGCTCTTGGCAAGAGGGGACATCATCAACGGGTGGCCTATGAATGTTAGTTTCCTGTATAGTCACTACCGCGTGGTTGCTGCTTCATACCCGTGATGAATGTGGGGTTAACCTAACACTGAGTCAGTATTCTGTTCCAACTGATAGAATTGGCATAACTTACGCATTGCTCTTCGAGGTATTCGCCCACGAGCGCATCCAACATGCGAGCATTGGTCAGAGGGGGGTTGCACTCAACACCAGTCTTGGCCAGAACCTTCTTCAGGAACTCGCCTGTCTCATCAGTGTGCAGCTGGTCGGCGGGAGGGAACTTCTCGCCAACAATCTCCTCCAGGCTAGGAATCATGTCAATTCGTCGCCATGGTGCTTGCCAGTTGATCTTGAACTCTTCTCCCTTAACATTGTGGTAGGTCGTTTCGTACGAGCCGTGAACGTGCTTAACAAGGCCAGACACAAGCTCCTCCGTCATGTCCATCAGATCATTGACGTCGGCGTACGCCATATAGAACTCCAGGGTGGTAAATTCTGTTACAATTTAGAAGAAACTTCTTTGACATTTGACAGCTTGGCTCACCAGGGTTGTGCGTTAGATCCATGCTCTCGTTTCGGAATTGACGTCCAATCTCGTAGACCCGGTTGAGACCACCAACGACTAGCATCTTGAGGTACAGCTCGGGAGCGACACGGAGGAACATATCCATGTTGAGATCGTTGTGGTGGGTTATAAAGGGCTTCGCGGTGGCACCGCCAGCAATCGCGTTCAGCATCGGGGTCTGCACAGCAACGAAATCGCGGTCATCGAACCAGCGACGAATATAAGTGTCGACCTTGGCACGGGTAATGAAGACTTCGCGGGCCTTGTCGTTGACCATCAGATCAAGGTAGCGCTGTCGGAATCGCTGCTCGGGGTTCTTGAAGCCATAACGATCAAGAGGGATCTTGGGATATCAGCTGTGGCTCCTAGTGTGTATTGACAGCTCTTGGACACGTACCTGGTGCAGGCAAGGGGACAGGAGCGTCACTTCGGTAGCCGCAATTGACAGCTCTCCATAGTATTCGTCATCGCTGTTTTGCTTATTCTTAGGGTTGGTTCGAGTTGGGTAGCCACGGATACCTAGAGAGCATTAGATGGAAACAAGTCCTTTGTGCATGTGCTGCGCACCAATGATGTCTCCTCTTCTCAGATTGACATGCTGCTCTTCGAAGCTCGGGGATCCCTCTTGTAGGTTATCGGCCTGCGCTACGACTTGGAGTCTCGCACCCTAAGCCAAGTCAGTCTTCATATCATTGTCGGTGGGAGAGCGTGACTTGCGTCGGAGCGAATGTCATAAAAGTACAGCTTGTTGCCGGACGATCGGCGCACAAAGATTCGACCAGCGAGCTGGATTATCCTGGACTTGTCGGACTCACCACTCTTGAGGTGGGAGAATTCGGACTCGAACTTGCGAATGTCGTAGGTAACATGGAACTAAACGATTCCATCAGCCATCGTCCCATGTCAATAGGGGGAATAGGCACACGATACCTTGTGAGGGTACGCCTTGCCCTGTGCGTGGAGCTCGTTTACGGTCCTCGATCGGATCTCGAAGTACTGAGTACTTCAGTCAGCGTACATCTTTCAAATGAACTAGACAGCGTAATTTATGCACCTGGTTAGGAGTCAAGTCCTGCTCCGCCAGCTCAGCGTTCTTCTTGCTGGCAGCACTGGGCTCCTTGGGCTCCTTGGCGGCCTTCTCCGCAGCCTTCTCGGCCTTGGCAGCCTCCTTCTCACGAGCCTTCTGGCGCTTCTTGAGTTCGGTCTTGGAGATCATCTCGCCCGTCACCTCGTCGAGATGGAGCTTGGCGAGGGCGGCGGCGGCGTCGTTGGCCGCAGCACCGTCGGCAGGAGGGGCCTGATTGTCGGCCATTGTATCGAGTCTATATGTAATTCAAGTCGGACCTGTATCGAATGAGGGACTAGACGTGTAACTGATATGGTTGGAGGGGTATCGTCAGTTTTGGACGCCGAGGAAAAAAGAGTCACTGGCAAGAGTCATTGCGCTTTAACCCCACCATCAGTGATACGCGGGGTTCCTTGTGCCCTGGAATATTTTTTTTTCGGGCGCGCTCAATTTTGACCCACAGGTCCACACGTTGATGATAAGCCACAAGGCTCAGCCACAGCTTCATGTCCACATCCAGCAGGTGTCTCCTCTCCCATGGCTCGCCTAGGGTTTTCAGCCGCTAGTCCAAGTCATATGCCTTTTGATGACATATTGATTATCCTTTTGTTCTGTATCCCTTTTTCCTTCGTCCTTCTTCCTTTGGCAAGAAAGACCTGGACTGGCAGCAGCTTACGCAAGATATCGGAGCTAAGAACAAAATGCTCAAGATCTCCGAACTTCAGGTGAGCCCAGTGAACAGCTTGATACTTGATCGAGACTGGGAATCTGCACTGGAATAACACAAAAGAATTTTCAAGCCAAAAAGACACACTTCCAGAAACTCTCTTAAATAATGTTAAAGTGCTCAAGTCAAAAGAGGTGAAGTAGCGTATGAATGCTCATAAGGACCACCTTTGATCATTTTGGCCTATCGTGAACCTGCTTCCCATAGAAACTGACCAAATAGTGTTCCTAATCTAAGCACAAGAAACACAGACATTCAATCAATATATGCTTACATATGAGCATTTGGAGTTCAATGGCTCATCGTTATTACTGTTGATTGCTAGAAAGGGGCTATGTCCTATGTCATACTCACAGCAGTCTTAAGTCAACCTGTTTTGCATTGTTAAAGTAGTTCAGACTCTGTACTTGCCGGCCGTGGGTGGGCCTCTTGACAGAGTTTGCAATCGCCCTCTTTTTGGTTCAGAACTTACCCCTGAGCACGTATGGCACCCTCGAGGGATACTTTTCAGCCACACAAAACGACTTGTACGTGAACCTAGCAGCGTCATTACCATTCTTCTGCCTGATTAGAGAGGGAAAGACGTTGCCGAGGTCTCTCGTCAAGGAAAGCTCCGACGAATACGGTCCATCTCACTGGTGATAAGACCTTTCACACATCCGATATGGCTGAAGGTTGGAGAACAAAAACGTTCTCTTGTAGGGAAGAACTTCTTTAAATGTCCATTTCCGATAACAGAGTGGCTCCAGCGTCTTGACAGGTATTTGACAACCATCTCGGACCATCTCGGACCCCGTACCTGGTGGAGGACCCGGTCGGAGCCTGAAAGCCACTTGACTTCCAGCATTTCATAATTTGGATACAGGATTGGTGTGGCGAATAACGGGTCTCTTCCTTGATTCATTAACCCCTTAGCAGGACCAATGGAGCAACTGGCCGCATTTGTTGAATGGATATTCTCGCGAAAGACCTCTGCCAAGTTCTGGTACGCTGTCCTCATTATTATCTTGGATGATGAAAATTATGATGATACAAATGTATTGAAATCTGATTTGCGACAAACTTTCAAATTGTTCTGAAATTTTCTTTTTCGGAAGACTGTCAAAAGTCAATTCGCCTCTGATGCTAGCTAATATCAGCCTCGAGTGTCAGAACCTGTTGTTCAATCGGGTTACCCAAGCAATCAATCAATGCAACGCCACAAAACTCTGTTTCGCATCATCGTCCACGAGGGAGGCTCCAGTGAGAGCGTCCGACTGTAGGATACTAATCACGGGCTCGGGAGACCATGGCCCAAGGCTGGGTGTGACGCATTCATGACCTGAATCATAACCATCTATGGACTCCAGATGTATTCGAGTGTTAGTGAAGACCTGGCGTCCTAGAAATGAAGCTTAATAGGGATATACTCAGCCGCGTGTGACCTTGGAATGGGCTCGGAAGATTAAGTTAAGGGGCTTAAGAGCATGTGCCACGATCAGCAATATTTTCAAGCAGTGTTTTCTATCGCTTGGAGCCACCAAGGTTCCCTGCAAGGCCTAAGCATGTTGATAAGGGCTTGTTGTCATTCTGTAGAAAAGCACATGCGGCAGGTTTGGCATAGCCAGGCACCCCTTCGAAATTGAAATGAGCCGGTAGGTAGCTTTTCGAGGGGCGTGGCTACGAGCATGAAGTGAAGAAAAAGCACGGATACTTCGCAACTTAATAGATAAGATCGTCTATATATAACAGAAGAGCCTGAGTGATTGGTGTGGTGGCCAACCGCATTGACGGCTGGCTATTTGTGGAATGTCAGGGATTCTGCCAGGTTGTCTCCTAAATCCTGCGGATGTCACCCAACCAAAGCACCACCGACGTCAGCAGGGGTCTGGTGGTGCCGCACTTCAAATCACACCATATAAAGTCTCAATCGCACCTCAAACAACGCATACCCCGACGTCAGCTCTGCAATCCTTGCCATTCTCTGTTGACTAGCGCAAAGTACTAGCCACGATCCATGGTCACCAAGAGACTCCCTGTGCCCAGCATGGCTTCACCATCACCAAAGATCAAAGCCGTCTTCTTCGACTTCATGGGGACCTGCCTGGATTGGCACTCGAGCGTTGTCGGGGTCCTACCGTGGGCGATTCCTCGAGACGAGGCTTCCAAGTTCGCGCTGGAATGGCGACGGCGGTACTTCATCTACAACAGCGAGCGCGTGCGCCAGAACCTTCCGCTTGAGGATATCGACGACAGCCTGACCCATTTGTTGGACGATCTTCTGATCGATTATCCCAACTTCAGAACGTATTTCGACATCTACACCAAAGGCCGCCTCATCGAGGCATGGCATAAGCAGCCCGCGTGGCCAGAGGTCAATGCCGCCATTCGCAAGATTCGGCAAGAACTCGGTCTGGAGGCCTTCGTGCTCGGCAACGGCACCACCCGCCTGCAGCTGGATCTCGTCCAGTACTCGGGGCTAAGCTTCAACATGATTTTCTCTAGCCAGCTGCTGGGCGTGTACAAGCCGGCCCCGGAGGCCTATGAGAAGACGCTGCAGCTTGTCAAGCTCAAACCTGAAGAAGTGGTCATGGTCGCGGCGCATGCCTATGATCTTCGTGGAGCGCAGAAGGCTGGAATGAAGACGATCTACATCTACAGGTGGACTGATGATGTGGACGAGAATATGGATCAGCTGAAAACTGAGTTTGATGTGTTTTTGGACGACATGCAAACGCTCCCTGCTGTGATTGCGGACCTGTGACGGAGCAAGCAGAAGGCGACGAGACATATTGAACACGACGCAGGATCTTCCGCTTAACGATGCGATCCGGTTCGTGATCGCACGGTCTATAGCTGTTTAGGATCGAATGCTATCAATCAGGAGGGCCACGGACGCCAAGGATGATTGGGATATCCTTGCCATCATCTCCTCATAGGGAAATTGAGGTTATTCTGGCGCTGACGTAGATTTTCGTTATGCTTTGTTTTTTGGTGATTCTGATGGTAACTTGATGGCAAGTTTGCATGGCGAATAGATACAATTTTTTTTCCCCCTTCGATTTAGACTGCTCCAGGTCCCAAGAGCTCCGATAATGGATGTGTATGACGCAGCGCTTCCTCGGCTAAATCACTCAAATCCAACCTAGAAATTCCCAACATCCATCTATATGTCCACACCCTTCACTCAAGGATTCCAAAACCTGCCACGAAATCCCGGGGAAACCGCTCGGCCTGGCCGCCATTGGCAGAAAAGTACTTGACAAGCTTGCGCAATGACTCTCTCGCAGCGCGCACAGGAGCTTGCGAAGCCAGATCCTCGCTCCATGCTATGGGATATCATGCAGAATGGATGGTGCCCCGAAACCAACCCTGGGGGCTACGTCAACTTGGGCGTTGCCGAAAGCTCCCTCATGCACGAAGAATTGTCACAGCATCTGCACAAGCACATGGACCTTCCCACGCAGGCTTTCACATATGGTGATGGGTCCAAGAGGCTCAAAGCTGCCCTGGCGCGGTTCTTCGATCGGTACTTCAAGCCCGTAATGCCAATTGAGCCATCTCATCTCATCATTACCAACGGCTGCACTTCATCCATCGAGCAATTATCGTGGTTACTCAGCAACCCGGGAGACGTTGTCCTGTTGGGGCGGCCCTACTACGGAGCGTTTGTTGGGGACATTACCGTGCGCACAGGAGCTGAGCTTGTCACTGTTCCCTTCGACGGACTCGACCCAGTTGGGCTCGATGCCGTCGCCAAGTACGAAAAGAAGATTCTGGAGGCCAAGGCAAAGGGCCAGCGGGTTGCGGCTTTGTTTCTGTGTCATCCACACAACCCTCTTGGACGATGCTATTCGCGGCGGGTGCTTATTGATATTATGAAGCTATGCCAGCGTCACCAGATTCATCTTGTCAGCGATGAAATTTATGCCCTCTCAACGTTTTCCAACACCATTGACGCAGGCACAGCTTCCACGCCGTTCGAGTCGTGCTTGTCGATTGACACAACGGGTATTATCGATCCGGGACTGCTACACATTCTTTGGGGAGTGTCAAAAGATTTTGGGGCAAACGGTCTCCGGCTGGGCATGATTATATCTCAGAATAATCCCATTCTCCACAAAGCCGTTGTGCCGGTCGCATTATTTAGCTCAGCTTCTTCTGTGAGCGAACACGTAGTGGCCAACCTGCTGGAAGACGAGACTTGGGTTCAATGGTACATCGAAGAAAACAGGACGAGGCTCGCTAGCCGATACGAGCACGTTGCCAGGTGGGCAAAACAGCACGAGATCGAGTACCAAGCAGGCGTCAATGCTGCATTTTTTCTATGGGTGAACCTTGGTGCGACTTATCGCAGGCTTCATGGTGGTAAGGATGTGACGGATATTGACAACACCGTGATGGACGCGCTGCTTGCCCAGCGAATCTTTCTCGCGAGCGGGGTGAATTTCGGGTCGGAGGCGCCGGGATGGTTTCGAATCGTCTTTTCACATCAGACTGATTATCTAGATGAAGGGCTTCGCCGGATCATTACTGCAATAGAGTAGAGAGTTGTTCAACTGACTTTGGATTTATCAAACTTTTCACCAGCCCTGTGTGTCTACTGATACATTTCTATGCTCCAGATCAACGGAAGTGCTGAATATGCTCCACCAGGTCTGCAAATCGGATAAGGTCAAAAAGGATGCGTTTGAAGGGCCTTGTGTTTGGCTGGTCGCGAGACATCAGAGGAACAGATCTCCGAAGCACACATCCCGCGTAACTACGTTGCGATGGTACGATATGCGGAAAAGGTTGAATGTGGAAATAAAGTATGGAGAATGGCATCGAGATTGGCCCAGGATTGCCCTTGCATGGTTCTGATACTTAGCCCAGGTAGAATGGCAGTACATGACGTCTGTGGATGTGCTTTGGAGGCACGACACCACTCGCCTATCGTTTCCCTTGCAGGACAAACCAGCGCTGCACTAAAATTCATAGCGGTAAAAGGCGGCTCGCATGACGGGAGGTTCTAGGGGACGTTTTGGGGAACAAACAGATTCAGTGACGGGTTCAGTGACGGAAGGAGCATCCACCCCACGTCTATCCAATTAGCCTTGCCCCTTGGATGATCTCACAACGACGTAATGCGAACCTTAAAGCATAAGGCATCGTCCAGCTTGATCCAACCTCCCAGTCCCTGGCTTGCTCCAGCCTCAGCTCCATCCTCTTCCATCAACTCCAATTGATAGCTTTGACGAGTTATCAAGCTTTTACCATGGCTTCTGGAGCTGAGCAAGATCGTTACGGGTCGCATTTCAGCGGTCAGGCCCCCTCTGCCAGAGATGTCTACAACAAGATCCCCCGCACCTCCGGGGCCGAGCAGGATCGCTACGAATCCCACTTCGGCGGCGTCGGTGACGCCCTGCCAGACACTGGTAGCTTGTCCAGTCACCTCCCCCGAGGTTCCGGCGCCGAGCAGGACATCTATTCTTCTCATCTGAGCGGCAAGTTCCCCTCTCCTAGCGAAGTCGCCGACCGCTTGCCTCACGGTTCTGGTGCAGAGCAGGACCGATACGGCGGCTGGTTTGGTGGCAAGGCCCCCTCTGGACCCGACGTCACCAACAGGCTGCCCCAAGCTTCTGGAGCTGAGCAAGACCGCTTCGGCAAGCATTTTGGCTCGCCCAGCGCTCCTTGGAGGAGCCCCGTCAACCCCACCGCGGTTGGCCTCCTGCAATCGTCCATCTTGCCATCCTTTGGCTTCCACGCTGGCCTGTCCACCATAGCCTACGGTGTGTCGCGGTACACAGACCGGGCTGATGGCAAGGATTGGCTGTGGGCTCTGGGTATGACAAGCAATGCCTGGTGGAGTGCAATCGGCACCCGCGTGATCAACGATGGATTGTCTGTGTCGCAAGCTTGGTCTACCCTTGGCTACAGTGAGAAGCTTCTCCTCGGTGGCGTCTCGGCATGGGGTCTTCGTCTCTTCTACCGCATCGCCACCCGAAGTGTGCGCAGTGGCCAGGACGATCCTCGATACCATGCTGCGAAGAAGGACCCGGGATTCTGGAACAAAGCTCTGTTCAGCATGTTCCTGCCCGAGGCTGTTGCCCAGACTCTGATCTCGCTCCCTTTCACGCTACCCTTCCGTGATAATTTGCAAAGTGCCCAGGCGTCGCCCGCATTTGGCGATGCCTCACTGCTGCACAGTCTCGCTGTCTTCCTTTTTTCGACTGGATTCGCGCTGGAAGTTGTCGCTGATGCGCAGCTCGAGGAGCACAAACGCAAATCGCCGGGCACTGTCAACCGTGAGGGCGTTTGGAGCATCGTCCGCCACCCCAAGTAAGTCGGCGATCTGTCCTACGCGGAGAAGTCTATGATGCTAATAAGACTGCAGCTACCTTGGTGACGCCCTGATCCACGCTTCCTTCCCGGTCCTTTTGCTTGGCGCTGGTCTTTTCCACCCGATTGTCCTGGCTGGTCCCCTGGTCAACTACGTCTTCCTTCGCTATATCGGTGGCGATCGAGAAAACGAGGCCAGTCAGGAAGAACGCTACTCCAAGGAGAACCCGCTCAAGAGCGCCGAGTTCCAAGAATACAAGGACCAGAAGAATAGCTTCTGGCCCAGTGCCGCCGAGGTCCAGAACCAGTGGACTTGGATCATGGCGGGCGCGGGAGTTGCGGGAGCCCTCGCTGAGCGTGGCTTCCGGTTGATGACAAGTTCTTAATCTGAGATCAATGCTTTTGTTTGGCGGTCGTTCTGAGGTGTTGAGGAATCAAATTGTATGATAATTAAATGTAGTTGCAATGAAAAAGTAGCATCACCTTTCCGAAGTCCGAAGTCGCCATGGCCAGACGTACTTGCTATTTTTAGAAATTGACAAGAGGTGTAGGGTGGAAAAGGAATTTTGAAGATGCAAGCGAGGTCTAGAACATTGTGTTGAACGTTAGCAAAGTCCTCAAACCCGTGACACTAGTAGGACCACATCTCCCGCCTCGAGGTGTCTATGCAGAACCCTTGTATATTGCTTTGGATAAGCAGCACCTTCGGCAATCCACAAGACACTGCACGTCGCCGAATGTGTACCGAACAACCGAGTCCTGTAGGGGGGTAGGAGTCCGTAGGGGTCACGAGGAGGCCACAGTGACCAGGGCGAGCTTCACGTGCGGACATACTCTCATGCCATGTCGAGAAGTCTTGCACCAAAGCAGTCACAGACGGGAAGCCATGAATTGCCACTGCGTCCCGGAAGAGAGGCAACCTTCGCCGGGGAAATTGGAAGAAGGCCTGTTCGAACGTGTCAGCCGCATGGGGGGAGTAAAGCTTTTTGATAGGTTGCAGCGCCCGGCACGGCCCGCTCCCCATGCATCCAGCTTATGGCTATTGATTCTCATGCAGCCCAGTATCCTTCTCCTTGCCAGGATGGCATGCCTTGCGTATCTATCTACCCTATCTACAGGCCACCGTAAGCCGGGCACGACCGCCGCAAGCAAGCAGTGGCACCAGCAATAGGATGAACCGCGTGATTCCACAGCGAGCTTGCCCCTGTTCGTATCGAGCAGCATAGGGTCCTGACGAGCACTATCAAACGCAAGGAATATGGTCCGAAAACGACTTCAAGGATCTTTTGGCTGCCTCTTTCCAGATTAAATCGCAGAAGCTGAGAAGTGAAATCAATAATTTGAATGCACGAACAGGCGCCATATCACGCAGCGGGAGAGGCCCGCGAGGTCTAGGCTGGCCTTTTCCATCCTGTGTTGCCTTGGGCCCAGAAAGATCAGACGCTGCCAAAAAGCATGTATTTCTTCTTTTTTCACGGGCCCCTTGTCTGTATTGGACTGTGTGGACGGGCGAGACTGGAAGGGCTGCCGACAGACAAACATCTATAAAAGGGGGAAGCAACGGCCATGATGAGCTGGAATTTCAATGTCATTCACTCTCGTGGTTCAGTCAGTCATTATCGCCCAATAGTCTTTTTCTCCTTCTTCTTCTCTGTCTTCTGTTTCAGTCTGCACTTACGAAGACCTTTGTCCTTGTCGCTGTCATCGCCAATTTGGGCCCTGCTGGTACTGCATTCGGTAGCTATGTCTGGCCGTCCAGCTATGATGAGATCGAGGACATCTACTCGCTACAGCAAGGCTATGAAGCTAGACTCTTGGGAGACAGTAAGTCATTCTATCATTGATGGAATAAAACCTTGCTGACAACAACACCAGAGGCTGCATCGTGCGGCGTCGATGGCGGTGCAGAGAACCAAGCGCCAGACTGGCTGCGAATCGCCTTCCACGATATGATCACCCACGACGCGGCTGCAGGAATCGGCGGTCTGGACGCATCCGTGTGGCTCAAGCTAGACCGCGAGGAGAATTTTGGCAGGAACTTCAATGAGACCTTTGTTGACTTCAGGCCCTACTACTCCCCCAAGACGTCCGCTGCCGACCTCTTAGCCTTGGGCGTCGTCGTGGCGCACAGCGCCTGCGGTGGAACCACCAAGATCCCTTACCGATTTGGCCGCATCGATGCTCAATCTGCCGGTGCCGCTGGTGTACCCCAGAAGCGTGATCCTGTGACCAAGATGGCTGATCGATTCGCTGCTGCAGGGTTCAACCAGGCGGATATGATTGCTCTGACTGCATGTGGCCACTCTTTGGGTGGCCAGCATGGTCCAGGCCACAATGATGGACCTATTGAGTATGACGAAGAGGCGGAGCATGATGAGACTGCCGAAGAGGAGGAGGAAGATGAAGAGCCCCATGGCGAGGAAGAAGGGCATGATGAGGAGCTTGAGAATTTTGACACCACTCCTAACGGGTTTGACAATCTGCTTGCAATCGAGTACCTCGATGGCACTTCAAAGAGTCCACTGATTGTAGGGAAAAAACGCCACAAACAACCCTGACGCTCGACTCTTCGCATCCGACGGAAACGTCACCATGACGGCCCTTGCTGCCAGGCAGGCCACTTTTGAAAGTCGTTGCTCCAAGCTCTTCGCCAGGATGATTGACTCGGTACCCAGTAGCGTGAGTCTCTCGGACCCCCTAGAGGTGATAGACATCAAACCCTACATCACCGGCTTGTACCTCGACGCGGCCAGCGACATCGTCTTTGCCGGCCGCATCCGCGTCCGAACTACCGATGGGCCCAGCGCAGGCCGGGACCCCAATGACCTCGCCGTGCGACTGGCTCGCACCTCACGGCTCGACGTGTGGAGCAGCAATCTCATAGAAACCACGTACGTGGGTGATGCTTACGGGCCCTACGGTGAGATCTTTGCCTGGTATGAGTTCGAGACCGTCATCGGAAATGGCATCATGCGCTTCAACATTCAGCTCACCGTTCCCTCGACGGGCGAGAAGACCGTCTACGACAACGGCGCCTCGACTACCCCGTCGAGGATAAGCTGTTGGACCAAAAGGCCGAGTCATGCGTTGCTTGGGAGGCCGTCGATGGCGCCAGTTTCATGACGGCCGTGGTGTCGGTGCACACCGAGTTGGCACTGCTGCCGCTCAAGGTGGACTTGGTGCAGCACGAGCGCCGCCAGGGCAGCATCAAACGCGCCCTGGTGGAGGAGGTCATCTCTTTCACAAGGACGACGGAGAAGAGGGGTGATTATGTCGTGTTCAAAGCGCCGATCACGCTGGATATGGGGGCTTGGAGGACGACGTTTGACGTGTATCAGGATAGTCCTGCGGGGGCGAGGATTTCGTTCTTGCGAACCGAGGAATGCTCGCCTTCGGCCTAGGGCATGGCTGATGAAGCTTATTTGTTGAATTTGGTGTTTCGTGTTTGAATTTATAGGTGTTCACTCGTGCTTCTCTTTAATAAATGAATCAAGATGTCTCACTCTGATGCCTCTCTCATTTATACTAAGTGTGTTACTGCAAGTCGAAGGTGCAATGATGAAGATCATGCCACGGCTGAAGGCGACGTATGAAGACTTGTTGTGGATTTTATGTACTGTATTTCTTAACTGGCAAAGCTGCACGAAAAGGTAGATGCTTATGTCCTGTAACTATGCTCGTCTCTTTGCGGCGAGCCAGTCTCAACAGGAGTCTCTTCTGTAGACTCTCGAAGGGCAATAGGCTGCGGCGGGTTTGGCTCATGAGCGTGCAGCCGCATATTTATACACATAACCCAGAGTCCTAGATCATACAGAACCCGTAGAGCGCCTCCCACAACGAAGGCCACCCAGAAGTTTTCGGAGCCGGCCAGCGCCCCGGTGATGGACGGACCCAGCGTCGAGGCCAGCGTACGCACTGTGGTCGTGATGCCCATGACGGCCGTGCGCTCCTCGGGCCTGACGACGGCGGCGATGAAGGCGGTGCGCGGCGCTTGGTCCATGTTGTTGAGCCCGTACCGCAGGAAGAGGAAGACAACAGTGAGGGCGAGGCTCTGCGGCGCGGGGAATAGGAGCACGGCGATGGAGGAGGGGAGGTGCGTGAAGACCATAGTGTTGACGAGGCCGATGTGGCGAGCGAGCGGCCCCGCGAAGACGGCCGACACGGTGGCTAGGACGTGGGCCGTGGACATGATGTCGCCGAGGGTTGATTTTGCCAGGTGGAATTTGCGGTCCAGGTAGTAGTTGGTCAGCGTGTTGGAACACATGCCGTCGGCCAGGGAGTCGATGGCAAGGAGGAACCACACTCTGTACATAACGATCCGTGTTGCTGAAGAGACCTGGGAGAAGCGGCTCCTGATCTGCTCACGCTTCTTGGCTGCCGGCGGAACCACATGGCCGTCATCCTCGTCAGTCGCCTGATCCTCGTCAAGTAGTCCCTGCGCCGCCTCGCCCGTCGCTTCTATCGGCGCCTTGGCAGCCTCACACTTGGCACTCATGCTCAGCGCCAGCACCATATTCAGCACGCCCATGACGATGTACACCCAAAAGGTCGCGTGGTACGTCCCCTTGATGTCCCAGCCCTCGCGGCTGCGCAAGGCCTCGTTGAACCGTCCCGCGACCTCGGTCCCCGCCGCGGCCCCCAGGCTCGAGCTCGTCACATACCACGACAGCACGTCGGCGCGCGTCTTGGGGGTCGTGAGGTGCGACAGCATGGATTCCTCGATGGCGCGAAAAGGCCCGAAGTCGCTGCCGGTGGCGCTCACCACGCCAACGACCGCGGCTGGCAGCAGGATCCAGAAGCTCTCAAAGTAGGAGAAAACCAGCCCTGAGATCGCCATGAGGAGTCCGCCTGCAAACAGCACTCGTCGGCGGCCCAGTCCATCCGCCATGAGCGTAATGACCAAGCCCAGGATCACGTCGCCCGTCAACGTCAGCGTCATAAACACGCCAATCTGCAGATCCGAAAACTTGAGTTCGGCAAAGAAGAGCGCCATGATGAGCGACACGGCGCCAAAGGCGAACATGCGACACGTGCGGGCTATGATGACGAGCCAGGAATCTCGACCCGTCTCGTAGAGGGAGGCGACGCCGGATTCATGGTAGAGCCAGGCAGCGCGCTGGCCAATCGACATTGCCCCACCTCGTAGCGAAGCCATCGTGGTGAATCCAATGGCACAAAGGGAATACGAATCACGAAAGATGAAAAGAGGAATAAAGATGATATAAACGGCCGGCCGATATTGGTTCGATGACTCCGACTGGGTGGGCCGGAAAGATCGGCACCAAGATCGGCCTGTCTGCCCCGCGTTGCTCGGGTTTGCTCGGCAGCATCCTGTATCTCCGTTTTAAGGCCTGAGATTGCTTGGAGTCGTTCGAGCTATTCGGCTATTGAGTCGGTTGTGTCTCATAGAATCAGGCTGGGATGTGACTTTGAGCAGCTCGGAGATACCGTTTCGCGGATGAGCGCGCGCACGCGTAGCAAATCATGGCATTGAATTGTGGTGAGCTTGGACTGTTCGTACTGAAGAATCTGCTGGCTTAAAATGCCTCGCTCAAAGCCGTTGACTCGTTGCCCAGCTCGAAGTGTACAAAGCGTACATCGCCGTCCGGATTAATATCGTGTGATAGTCAAGCACTGCGCGGGCAGCCAAGGCAACTGTTTGCGTGAAGTCGTGCGTGATAGCTGATATCTTTGCCAATTAATAATAGCAGGTTCGTGTTCAAAGATTCGACCAGGAGCAGATGGCAGTAGTGCAATGTCTGTAGTCGTCTGCTGACCTAGGCAGATACCGTACTTGTCAGGCTGTATTCATCCAACCCATTTATCGCAGATCGAGGTCCTACCTTTCAGAGATTGTCGAATTATTTTCAACTTATTGAACTCTATTTCGAAAAACCAAAGCATTTTCATGCCGAACTATGTCCTTTAGACAATCATCAGTTTGTATCGTTAGCACCATCAACAATGTATGTCTCCCGTACCAACAGTACCCAACCGTTTACCGAGGCCGGCAATACAAACGGCTGTTTTTAGAACTAGCGTGCCCATAAAAATAATATTTACTTTCATTGCCGCCTCGGACAAAAGCTTGACTTCTGGTTCACAATGTCGGACTTCATGCTGACAGCTGTTTGGGCAAAATGCTGACATGATGAGGATGGCAGCATCATTCAGAACGTTCGTTCGTATCTCGACGGTTCTTGATCTTTAGGTCCTAGGTCGCCTCTCTGGCTGTCTTTAATGGGCATTATAGTATTGAGGGGATCTCTCTCGTACCTCCATTGTTGCTATCCCCTTTGCCAATGTTAGGCAGATTGATCGTGCTGAGTAGCTTCTAGGCGGCAATGACCGTTAAATTGGTGCCATGCAACTTACATAGGTACCAGAACGACCAGCTAGATCATCGGATGCCACGATGTCCGATAACATTGTGGCTTTGCAGACAACTCGCATTCGTAAGTGTATTTCAACCGCGGGGGGAGGGGGGCCAAAGTTCGAGGCGCCGAAAATGAGCGTTCAGAGCAGCATGCAGCTGCTGAATTGGGGGCGCCAAGAAGTCTTGTCGTCTGGAACCTGGGGACAAGTCACGAGTCATTACTTCGAATATATCTTCAATCTTTTTCGTGTTTTCCAGACCTAGCTAGAACTAAGACGTCTGCTCTCGAGAAACACAGCATGACGTATCATTAGCGAGGGCTCTGGGAGTGTGAGGACGGGAGCCTCAAGCAAACCTATTCATATTGCCATCAATTTCTCTCTAGAGCTAATGTATGCTTTAGATCAGGAAGCCGCAATATGAGTGAAGCAGTGGGGACAGAAATTAAATGTCCAAATTCAACCTGTGTCCTCATGTTCGGTTCACTCGATGTGGTCCTGACGAGTGTATGCTGCACAGGCACTGGCGAAGTCTTCGCATCGATTGTTTCAACGGTGAACACCTCCTCGGTCGGGAGGAGGAATGGCCCTGTTACCTGAAATGCCGTAGAAGTCAGAATCTCGCATCTCTTGTCCTAGATTGCTTCTCGAAATCAATACATTAAAAGCAGGTCATGTGTCCTTTTCTCCGTTACAAAATACCCATTGTTGCCTCAGGCTTCAAGACATATCAAATCCCTTCTTCTGATGTTGAGTTACATTGCTCTGACTATCTTTTTCACTCGAAAAATGGGCATAGGCACGCAAGTTGTGAACTTCCAGATATCATTGCAATGCTGTAGTAACAATACACTCCACTCACGACCAAATCCCAGTGTAAAATTGCCAACCTAAGCCCTCATCTAAAAGCCTCCTCACGCTTGCTTCAATAGTGATGCTTCCCTTGGCCAACTTCCCAGGACAATTTGTTGCGCCTATGCCTTTATGTACACAGGTGATTGAGAATATTTGAGGTATCGAGGTAGTTATGATTGGAGACACCCTCAGGTGTCTCCCAGAATCGTGAGGCTGTTGTGCTCACGCAACTGTGGCCCCTAGAGTGTTGCGGAGAGAGATTTAGAGGGTCTCCATCTTGTCGAGGACGGCCTTGGTGAACTCGTGGGTGGTGGATGCACCGCCCATGTCGCGTGTGCGGACACGGCTGGAAAAATTGTTAGCTTGGTTGCTTGCAGGCTTCAAGCATTGGAGAATTCTTACCCCTCGGCGATAACGCCATAGATGGCCTTGGAGATGCGGTTAGCATGGTCATCAAGACCAAGGTGGCGCAGCAGCATGCTGCCACTAAGAATCATGGCGGTGGGGTTGGCCTGGTCCTTGCCCTTGATGTCGAGACCGACGTGTCGGCAACCGGGCTCGAAGACGGCGACCTCACGGCCCATGTTGCAGCCAGGGACAATACCGGGGCCGCCGACCAGGGCGGCACCAATGTTGGACAGGATGCCACCGTACAGGTTGGGCATGACCATGACGTCGAACTGCTGGGGGCGGGAGACGGCCTGCATGGAGGCGTTGTCGACAATCATGTCGTTGACCTCGAGGGTAGGGTACTCCTTTGCGGTGTTGTGGAAGGTGCTGCGGAAGAGGCCGTCGGCGAGCTTCATGATGTTGGCCTTGTGGATGCAGGTGACCTTGGAGCGGCCGTTGGCGAGGGCGAAGGCAAAGGCGAACTTTGCGATACGCTCCGACTTGGCGCGGGTGATGATCTTGAGGGACTCGACGACGCCGTCGACGCTCTGGTGCTCGAGGCCCGAGTACTCGCCCTCGGTGTTCTCGCGGATGATGCACATGTCTACGTCCTTGTGGCGCGTCTCGTAGCCGGGGATGTTCTTGATCAGACTGATGGAGGCGTAGATGTCGAGCTCCTGGCGCATGGCCACGTTGAAGCTCTGGTGGCCGGAGCGGCTGATGGGCGTGTGCAGGATACCCTTGAGGCCAAGCTTGTTGCGGCGCAGCGAAGCGACGCTCTCGCGGAAGGCGTCCTCAGTGCGCCCGCCCTCGATGCCCGACACGGCGATCTGCTCCCACTCGATGGGCACGTTGTCCGCCTTGAAGATGGTCTTAACCGACTCGGCCACCTCGGCACCGATGCCGTCGCCGGGAATCAGCGTCACCGTGTACTTGCCGCCGAACTTGGCCGGCTTGAAGATGTCGGACTGGACCGTCGCGAAGGATCGGGCTGCGATCTGGGGGGCAGCAACGCCGCGCAGGACCTACACGGACACGCGCACGTTAGCAGAGAACTCTGTCAATTCATTGGTGGCGACGAAGACAAAGTGATGCGCCATGTCTCGGCTGTCTCTGATGCCTCGGGGTCGCTGTCTGGGTGTCGTAGTCGTCGTCGTCGTCGTCGTCGTCGATCCCTTCAGTCGTGCTTCCCCCTCCTCTTACCTCGGCTGTCAATGGCAGCCATTGCCATGCCAAAGAAGCTGCAACCCCGGACAAGCGAGCAGCACCACAGAGACAGCGCAAGACTCTTCCCTGGTGAGGCTTTTCGCACAATGGTGCCGTCACGTCACGCCCTCGCGACCCCCCCGCAGCCGCCCTGCATCATCGATCCCGCAACAAAGCACAACAAAATGAGAAGAGAAGCAAACCACATACCTGCGCCGACCGAACAGAGCCTCGCGACAGCATCTTGTCAAGCGTCTGATTGAATATCCTCGAGGGATCCGGTGGAGGTATTGTTCGGTAGAGGGGAGAGCGAGAGGTGGCTGATGAGAACAATAGGGAGCAGGAAAAAAAATAGGAATAAAATTCTTGGAGCAAATACTCTAGCTGTTACGTAGGAGCCTCTCCAAATTCCTTGCTTCAGGCCTTCGGCTCAACCAGGGCATTCGGGAACCACCAAACTGCCATTTCGGGGGTAGCGCCGCGGTTGCCGCATGGTGCTGGCGCTCCTAGACCCGCCAACGCTGGGTTTGCAACGCTAGGCCGGCGCTATCCTCGGATTGCGAGACGGAGAGCGAACTCCAGGTCCGACCGGTCTTTAGCCGCTGACTCAGCAGTCATCCTCGCACTCTCGTTCATCCCCAAACTTCATGATGGTACCGGTTCGCCATCTTTAATCCAAGCTCATGGATGAAGAACATAATTTCCCATTGGGAGGAACCTTGGGCTGCTAGGATATGTAACCTCAGCCTGTATGTATTCTTCTCCTTTCAGCCCTGACCCAATGGAATACTCCTAGTACACCTCGGAAAACTGCAACTATTAACCATAAAGACTCATCAACGCCTTCCACTTAACCCATCCCGATCTTCCCTTCCAGTGTATCGTGTATCAACTCTTGACCTCAATCGCAGTGTCCGATGCGTTGCGCATGTCCAGGTATCTTATCCAGCCAGATGATCCTCAGCTCCACGGTCCCGCCTAGTAGCAAGCCATCATCCTCAACTACTCCTGCTACTTCATGTCCCCATGTCTCTACACAAGCCTCCGTTGCCCTTCGTTTCACATAGTCATCTACCAGCGTGCTTCCGCTATCATACTTCATCCTCGTCAAGTGGCTCAACTCTCACAAGAATCTCCTCGAGCAGCCCCTCCAAGAAGCTGCCAACATCCCCGCCCATTCCAACGGGCCATGCCTTGTCATAGGTGTCAATCTCGTCGCATACGTTTGCCAGCTTGTACACCAGATTGCTCAACTTTTCGTGTGCCATTTCGGCTTGCTGCTGCTTTGGTGTCGCTGCCGACCCATAGACCTGCTGCAATCGCACTTGCCTGCGCTTCAGTGCTGCCTCTAAAGCCGGGAAGATGACATGGGTTAAAGCATCAAGTTCACCGTTTGGATTTGCTTGTGTTGCAACTGGAAATGACGAACTGCTCGCCGCTGTCTCTTCAGCTACAGGTTGCGGAGGGATTGTCGCCTTGGATGCTGTCGGCGGTGCGCGCGCACCCACGGCTTGCTGCTGAACCGAGGATGCTCTTGAGCTCTGATTGCTCGAAGGACCTCTATATGGAGGGATTTCCGGCAAGTCCATAGATACTAACCTGGAGCTTGTTGGGCGAGAATGGCTCTGGTGGGGGGGAGGTGCCGGCGGCGTCCCTGGTGACGATTGTCCTCCACCTGGATGCAAGGTTGGACCAAGGTTCAAGTTCAGCATGCCCATATCCCGCTGCAACTGCACCCGTAGCTCCCTGTCGTAGTCTGGCGAGTGTGAGTTCACCATCGGCTGCATCTGTCTCGTTGCTCTGGGCGTCTCGAGCCCAGGGGGTTCTCGCACCACCGGCTTGGCCGGGCTAGCCGGCAGCGGTACCTTCGTAGGGGAGTTTGTCGGCTGAGACTGGCCTTGCAACGGCCTGCGCTGAGGACTAGTCTGCCGCGAGGTCCCCGTGTTGGCCGCCTTGAGGGTGTCTGACGGCTGTAGTGACGATTCCCTCTTGATCGGGCTGCCCTCTCTGCGTCTCTCGCCGTAGTCATTGGCATTCTCTGTAGATCGTGCAGCTCTTGCGTTGGTGGCCTTTTCGTCCATGTTGTTTAAGCCCGGTCGATTCACAAACCCACCACGATCGCCCACAAGCCGCACCGTTCCGAAGTCCCACATGTCTTCGTCCACCTTCTCCCTCTGCGCCGGGGCACCACCAGCATCGGGTCCGTCCCAGTTATCGTCGTCTTCTCCCTTGTGCGTTGCGGCCCAGCGAGTGTGCCGCTCAATCAGTTCCGTGAGGTATGTTGTCTTTTTGGCCTTGCGGATAAAGGGATGTCGCAGCAGGTCTTTGGCGGTCGGCCTCTTCTTGGGGTCCCGCTGCAGACACAGCTCGATAAAATCTTTGAATGCTTTCGTAAAGTTGCCCTCCAGGATCGGCGGAGGGTTCTTAGGGATGAGGAATAGAACTTTCATCGGGTGGATGTCGGCGTAGGGAGGTTCGCCGTTGGCCAATTCGAGAGCGGTGATGCCCAGCGACCAAATGTCGGCCTTGTGGTCGTATCCAGATTGCTTAATTACCTCTGGAGCCATCCAGAAGGGTGTACCGACAAAAGTGTTCTTCTTGGTCATGGTGGCCGAGAGCTGTCCGGAAACACCAAAGTCTGCCAGCTTTACCTGCCCATTGGAGCCAAGGAGGACGTTGGCGGCTGCACGGGGCGTTAGCAAGAAGTTCAACGGCCGCAGGGTATTAGTGGCATCATTTGAGACGTGAAGCCCGCACCTTTTACGTCGCGATGAAGCTTTTTGTCCGAGTGCAAATAGTCCAGGCCCAGCAGCAGCTCACGAACAATGATCGCAATATAATCCTCGCCAATGAGGCCGGGCTTCATCAGGTCGGCGCAGCTCCCTCCAGAGCAAAATTCCATAACAATCCATAGCTCTGCTCCCTTGGCGTAGGAGCCATAGTATTTCGTCACGTAAGGAGACTGCAGCTCGGACAGGATGGCGATTTCCTGGATGATGTCTTCGACTTCGTCTTCCGCGCTCTCGATGTCAATAACCTTGATCGCAACGGCCTGGCCAGTTCGTTTATCGACCCTGGAGCACGGGAAGTCAGTGATGGGTTGTTATTGACAGAAAGCAGCCAAACAAACCCTTTGTACACCTTGCCAAAGCTGCCACCGCCTGGATTGCAAGACTATGGTTAGCTATTATCTCTCGCGCTCCCAGGAAACGGCCAGTCTGACCAATGCAGTACTCCTTGGAGTAGAGGAGCTCCGGATCCAGGGAGGCATCTTGGTCGTCGTTCGTTTCGCGATCTCTTTCAGCCATGGCGGAGGGTGCAGCCGGCTCGTCGACCGGCTGAGGCCGAGGCGGCGTCGACCAGAACTGGAACAGCTTGCCGAGGTGACGGGGAGGGACTGTTCGAAGCGCCGCGCTACCCGAGCCGAATCGTCTAGTTGCGCTGTAACAAAAGGCGAACACGTGTCCGGCACGCAGTTCTTTGCGAAAGCAAGGCAGAGATTGGGAGAGGGTGCAAACGTGCAGTTGATGTACCTCCGATGCGCATTCGAAGATGACAAGCACGGGCGGTGAACCCCACCAAGTGACACCGACGAAGATGGGTACCTGGGGTCAAGCCCAAAAGCCGTGCGTGGGCCAAGTAACTAAAATCCTCGCCCGCTACTGCAGCCACTGAACACGCTGGGCTACACTATTGGTGCCAGCCAGGTTCCAGAGGCAAATTTCTTGTCGCCAACGTGTTATGTTTCTGAAGAAACCAGCAGGATCAAAAACAAACGATGTCTATGGCACAAACAAACCAATCATCCGCAATCAATGGTCAATCATGCACAACATGCCGCACCGACAAGGGCAGGAGGCCTGTTCGACAGGCCGGCCTGAGGGGTAGCCCGTCGCGAGAGCAACCAGTCTCCCACGCATCAGAGGTGACGGAACTCTCTCCCACCTGAAAAACATGTGCCAACCCTCACTTCAACCCCCCTGAACACCTCCCTGGCAGTCATTGGTGGAGGCATCCCCTCGAGCCAGACACTGGTCCGCTGCGCCGGGGGCAGATTAGCGTTCCGTACAGGGGGTTCGACGCGCAGAAAGACGCGTGCCCGGGCCGCTAGGGGTGATGGATGGGATTCCTGGGACCCAATCGCAGGCTGAATCCAGGGGGGCGCGGGGCATCATTGGCCGATCCGTGGAGTTGAGCCTTTCCGCCAAAATGGCACCGACCAAAGGTATGATGCCACCTCCTCGGCTCCTGCTCGGAGGGAATCGCCTTTTCTTTGTGTGCCTAGCAGGGCTTCCATGCCTTCAAGTGTGCAATTCAAGTCTATCTAAGCTGGCAAAACTACACAGACCGGGAGCATATGTCCCATTTTCCGTATCGCCAACCATGTCTCGTGATGCTCGGTTGTTAAAATAGCAAAAGCGCACGCGCGTGTATCCCCGGTAGCAAAACTATGGCCTTTCCTCACGCCGAACCCCCTGCTCGCGAACCTGTTTAGTCCTCGATAAACTCAACCATTACAGTCCCTTGCTTTAACCCAGCTTCCTCGATTGTGCTATCCAGGTTCTCCAACAGGTCTTGTCCCTGGGGCATCTTCTTCAATTCGAACTCGACCCCATCCTTGCCTTCCAGGGGTGCTGCTTTAAGCCACTCGTAAATGCGTCGCACGGGGTCCTGAGTGTTGAAACGGCGAATTACCCGGCCGTTGGGATGGCGGAACTGTATCCTCGTTGTCGTCGCGGGGTTATTGTCCGGTTCCACGTGAGGGTTTGTTGAAGGAATCTGAGAAAACGGACTTTGTGATGTCGCAGTCACCGGCTCCTCGTGAGCAGGCTCCTTGCCTTTTCCTATGGAATCGGGCTCGGGTGACTTAGTGAATGCATCTGGGTCGAAAACGTTTGGCGTAGCCGTTGATCTACTACTCTCGCCGCCCGCCAAACTGTTCTTCAAAGCCATTTCCAGCATCTCTTCTTCTGTCATGCGGTCGACATCCACCACCTGAGGTTTTCGCGCTGCGCTTTTCGCCACGGGGTTCTTGCTGTTGGCGGCCAAGCTGTAACGGTCTAGAAACTCGGCCACTTCGGCATGAAACTCTCTTGCCGAAGGGAACGGCCGGCCGCTCCAAACTTTGACTTGCTCGCCGGTGCGTGGATCAATAATGGATACGTGCGGGTAGTTGTCGGGATTTTCGTGGCCGGCGTTTGGGAAGTAGAATTGGATGAACTCCTCAGCATCTGGATAATCCTTGTCGTATTGGAGAAAAATAAAGTTCTCCTGTACCAGGGCCCGCACTGCTTCGTCCTTCCAGATATCTCGATTCAGTGCCTGGCAGTTGAAGTCGTTCATGTCTTGCAGATTGACCATGATCCATTTCTTATCCTCCTTGCCAAGTGCTCTCGCCTCGTCCCACGACAGCCGTTCCATCAAGTCGTACGGCGGTCGAAATAGGTCCTCGAGTCGTCTCGCATGGCTGCTGTTTTCTGTGTTGGAGCGGGCGGTCCCATCTCCCCATATTCGCTGCGCAAAGGGCCCTCCTCCACGAGCTATATGACAGCATGTGAGCACTAAAAGCCCTTGGGAATCTTCCAAGGATATACTTACGTGGTGGGTGGCGTCTCCGACGGAGCTGTTCGAAGATGGCAGCTTCTGCGTCATCGTGCCCTCCCCAAGCCATATCCGGGGCCACGAGGGTCTCGGTCGTCGCTGCGATAGGTGCTCGAACACCTTCAGGGCTGTCTGAGCCGCCGCCCGCCCCCGAACCGTGATTCTCTCGGTATAGCTCCTCTTGCAAACGTTTCGCCATGGCTGCGTCTTCCTCCTCTTGAGCAAGAGCGGCGGCTTGAGCAACAGCAGCACGGTCGTCGTCATCATCGTCAAAAGGGTCAGGTCGCCCATCGTCGGATTGCATATCATGATCTTCGTCGCTATCGATATGGATCACCCCTCTTTCATCTTCCCGGCCAATATTCGTTCTCGACGAGGTTGACGGTACAGCAGCACCGCTTGGATGAGAAGCAGAGCCCGCCGATATGCCGGCGCCGACACCCTGGGCAAGCTCGGGATTCTCAAAATATAGTTCGATGGCTCGCTCGAAATCGCCGTTCGTCATCTCCAAAAAGGCACGAGCGACATCTTGCCCCGCGCCTGTGATGCCGACGAATGTGGAGACATTCTCTTCCATCTTGCCAGCGTTGATGTTTCGTAATTGCTCGCGATGAATACGGGAACGTTGAAGGTTGTCTATCCTCTATAATGAGTTCTTCTGGCCTCTCGTCGACTTGCAGATAAGTTCCAGGCTGGCACTCGGTGCAGCTCACGTTGTTTGGTAGGTGACAATGACGATACCGCACTCTGTAGAGGACAGGTAGGTGATATGATGGACGTCGCAGGAAGAAATGAAAAACAAGATCTTGAGCAGATTGCTCAACTAGATCCCTACTTCGCGGGTAGACCGTTTCGTCGGTGAAATGCTGGAGTGAGATGCTTTGTTGGTGGAGGCATAGTAGTAGGTCAAGCTTCTTTCAGGCGGTATCCGAGGCAAGGGACCTTGTAGGCCACCCCAGTGACGCAACGAGCGGCTTTGAATCACCATGACCCGCTAAAATGTTGGTGGGGGGCCCACACGTGATAATGATGTTCCTAGTACCCTACACTTGAGCACCTTCCCAAGCCACGGGAGGATCATTCAGAAGTCTAAATTTATAAAAGAGAAATTGTAGAGGGAAAGGAGAGCGAAATGCTACATATAAGCAGGTACCTTTTTATATACTAGAAGTATATTATATTGATCCCAGAACAACCCGTTATATTTAGAAGAAAAAAAATGGAAAACAGGGCTTATTGCTTGATGATTTCTTTGATATTACAAACGAAATCAATCAAAATGAAATGACAGAATGATGCGACTTTAGCAGCATATTCTAGATGATTCAAATGATCAAAAGGAATTGATGAGAGTGGGATTCGAACCCACGAGGGTTGCCCCACCAGGAAATGCTATTAAGGTAACCTTAACCTGGCGCCATAACCAACTCGGCCATCTCACCAGATGGTGCTGTTTCTGGTTAAGAGTCACTATAAATGCTACACTTGTTAGAGGCCTCTGGGCTCAATGTTTCTCTCGATCCTCTAGTGAAGACTGACATTAAATACCCCTACAGCGCGCACGACTAACCCGTTGAAATCGTGATCCCAAATGTAGATAATTATATCTGGTATCGACTAAGCGTTGGAGTGGTTACTGGCCGTCTGACACCTCACCTTGAGTAGCTTTCAATCATCTAGGCGTGCATTTCTCAAAGCTGCTATAGTGATAGGCGAAGTGAATTGCAATATTGCGATGTTCCAAGTGCATGCCACCACTCAGGGGCATACAAGATTGTCAAAGGGCTCGTGATATATAGATATAGGTGTCGTTGTGACGGTAGGAATGGACCCGTTGCAGAAAATGGTTCTATGCTCCAGGGTAGTTGTAGGGAGATGATTTGGGCATAAAAGGCATCTGCCCTCCGTAGCTGGATTCAACAACAATTCCACATGCATCACGAATTGGCCTGCTTTTTCCCTACCAATCGGCTAACAACCGATTGGGCTATTCAATGACATCTCTCTTATTCATAGTATCAAGATTAATGGTCTATTTAATTTATTTCCTTTTATCGGCCCAGATGCCGCTGTTCGAAGCCACCGCGACGAAGGTGCAATCATTCCCTTAGCTGTTTGGGCTGGTCTGTCTTTGCCAAGGAACCGTTTCTTTCTTCAACATCGCCTCTCGGTAATCTTCGGCCCATGCGTCAGATTGTATAGAAAAAGTATCGAAGGAAGTCGTTATGGCTAATAGCATAATTATCCTATTGTGAGAGAAAGAAACGGTTCCTCGACAAAGACAGACCTAGCCCCGAAAGACCAAGGGAAAGACGTGCATTTTGGCTGCGCTGGCTTCAACCGTCGGCAACTAGGCCGATAAAAGGGAATGATATAGATAGACCATTGTGAGAGAAAGATACTGTACGGTTCCTCGGCAAAAGACAGACCCAGCCCCGAAAAGACCGGTTGGAAGGCAAGAGAGAGAGAGTAAGAGGGCACACGGCCACAATACCGCAGTCAACGCCGGCAACTAGGCCGATAAAAGGGATCGACGCAAGTAGACCATTTGATCACAATAGAACGAATGTAAAGGAAAGGCAAGAAGAAGGCCAATCAGCCATAGGCCGATTGGCAAGAGAACACACAGGCCGATTTGTGATGTCTGTGGAATTGATCAATTGATGGTTGTCGGATATCGATGGATGATGATGGTTCTTGTGTTCCCGCCTTCCTCGCGAAACTACGGAAAGTAAGGGCCTTTTATGCCCAATTTGCAATCTCCTGTCAATGCTCGAACCGCGGTGTGGTCTTGGGACCCACTTATCTTTCTGCAGACCGTCGTCAGCTGCTGGAGCTCGAGCCGTGATATCTCCTTCTAGAGCATAGAACCATTTTCCCCGGCGGATCCGTTTCTGCCGTCACACCATGAAGAAGTAGTATTGCTCTTCTATGTAGAAACCACCGACTTCTGGTATGCTTTAGTCAAGCATTCATTTATACACCAGACGGCATCTTTCTCCGTTGGCTATGCAAGGTCTTTGAACTACGGCATTCTGCTAGGAATTGAACAAACATTATCCCTTTCCAAAGAGTGTCATGCAAAGATAAGGTAGGCGATGGAACGGGGATTTCTAGACCATCCAAGCGGGCCTGAATGTGTTGTTTGGGCGTAACGAAGATGTACCACTCAAAAGTTCGAGCATTTTTCAATATAGATGACAAGCATTGCTACAGCCCAGAAGTCCCAGGCACTAGAAGAAATACCCATTTGAACCCGAAATCACCCATTTCCATGGTCTAGGAAACTTTCTTTTCAGGGCCAGCAGCCGGTTGTTCAAGACGATCTTCATAACCGAACGGATCAGTAACGAAGTCGTCGTCAGAGTTTGTTGCCCTCCGTGCGCAGTGAAACACCCACATGGTTTCGGATGCTTATGCCATTCTTGGCGAAACGAATAGTTCCACCGTCAACACAGTTCTGCGAAGTGGCAGGCTTGCCTAGCTTGACCCCGATTATGACACCATTGGTCTCCATAAATGGACGTTAACTTTACACTTGGCGGTATTAAGTCCATGGTATTTATCAGTGAATTCATTACACCCTCTATATATTTACTGGGAAGAGTCTGGCGAAAGATCCTTTGCGCTTCCGATCTGTTTCTTTGACCATCTCGCTTGGAGGGCTATGCAATTCTCGTGTGGAATTGCTCTATGTGGTCCGATTTGCTGGGTTATCGCCCATAGCCATCATTAATGACCAGTTGTAGTTGAACTGTTGTTCAAATTCCCTTTAGGTTCTAGGTTGTGGCTCACTGACACGAGCTTAGTTTTCTTAGCGAAGTAGCCTTTGAAATGTTATTGGGACTCCCTTACATCTTCGATACTGCTTCGTTTTGTCCTTCTTCGAACTCTTATTTTCGACATTCAGCTTGCTTCAAAGCACGCTCTGTAATCTTTCCAAATAGCTCGCATAAGAGCTGAAGAATAAGTCCAGGGCATAGCTGGCTCACACAAAACTACCATGCTGATAGTGTGACTCACGCAATAGAACTTGGCCCAATCGAAAACAAATCCGGACGCGTCTTTCCCAAAGGCTCTCGCAATGAGGGGAAAACCGTTTCGATTACTAAACCAAGAACTGCTGATTGCAGTATCTGGATCGAAGAGCTAGCAAGAAGATAATAACACCCTTGGGGATGCTTCTACGCTTTGGGTGATTGTTTTAGAGATAAAGTTAATTATCTCATCGCAGTCAGTTACAAAGCCATGCTCCTATTATTGATGAGTGATGCACGTCATGCTCCGTGGCTCCAAATGGTCCGAGACCTTGGAGAATGCCCATCATGAAATCTGACGATGCCCTTTCCGCATTCCAAAACACGCCTCTATTCTGAATTGATTGATTGGTGAAAATGCGGGCAATGCCATCTGGCTATGTATGGTGATGCGGCCTCGCATGCCATTTCCAACGTAGTCACGACACCCTGTACTGGCATCAAGCTACTCAAGTCGTTCCGGTATCTCGAGCTTGCGATTTTGCCATAACCCAAAATTATGTTTGATCTATGTAACTAGAGGATTATTTCTCGGCAATGGAGATTGGCCAAGTACGCGAACAACGCTGGTTTCGACCCCAAACAGAAAATGTCATCTACTATCTTCATAATCAATATTGCGTCCCTCCTACAGGACTACTGCCTGAGCAGAGTGCAGGGTCAAGAATATTCTTGAACCAATAACCTGTTCAGATCGACACCCAATTTTGATGTTGTGGTAGTAAGAGCTGTTTTCGGGTCAGGGTTCTGCCCTTCTCCTCGCATCAGATCTGCTAAAAGAGGGTTTCTTATTATGAGTTCTTGATGACATTTGGCCGCTTTCGGAAAGAGGAACTTGACAGCTTTGCCAAAAACTCCTTTGGGATAGTTTATGCGGTTGATTTCTGCGTTTGTCTTCATTGACACAGATACCAGCAAGTGTCATGATGCGAATTAGCAGAAAAGAATCGAAGGAATTAGAGGCAACCACAATTTGAACACTTTGGACCAAGAATTTGACAGAGCTGCGCGTTCTTGCGAGCGAAAACCAAGGAGCTAAACTCATAGTGACAAGGTGAAACTGTCGTTGCCTACCTTAACTTGGCAATCATCTTAATGAAAACTATTAGCAAGTGGCGATGTGGTTATTTGGTATAGTGAGATTGTTGTTCAGGGAAATGTGGTGATTGCTATTGTATCTCGCCCTGACAGCGCGGGGGTTGCTTTTGAAAGGTTGCCGAATCTCGAAGTGCGTCGCATCGTGTTACATGAGAGATATTGGTTTAATGTTTATATAAGGTAATAAAGACCGATTCCAGCATCTGGTGAGATGGCCGAGTTGGTTATGGCGCCAGGTTAAGGTTACCTTAATAGCGTTTCCTGGTGGGGCAACCCTCGTGGGTTCAAATCCCACTCTCATCAATTTCGTTTTGCCAGTTCGGCAGTGTTAAAATAGTGGAATATATTTTTGGTAATTGTGATTGACTGGCTGCAGTCATGTTGAAAGCCATTACTCAAATCTATTTTTGTGGCTATTAGATTACCAAATGTTCATCGGATTTCTTTGATGTAGCTGGAGAAATTTGTGCTTGGTCCATACGGTGAGGCTGGATGGATGTATTTCGAGATAATCACCTTTGTATTGCGAGAAGAACAATGAAGAGCCTAAAGCTAGCAGCACAGGATATTTACGTGTGAGGCACTGCAAAAAGGCATCCAGTACATACCTCTAGATCAATGCAGCGATGTGCGAGGCACAACGGAATGGTGGCTGCTTTCTGTCTGTTCACATGCAAATGACGTCAACATAGGTAACACCATTCGATATTATGATCCCGACACTTCCAGATCTTAATCTCCACCGAGATCTATGCTCACTTACCCTTGTGGCAACATTCAGTTGCGACCAATAATCCCTTTCAACCGCATCTCAATCTTTTTACTCCGGGCCCGCTACAACACTACCTTTAGACCCCAAGCTTCGGAACACAGACGACTACCAAGTCGACCGCGCACGTGATGGACTCAACCCAACCTCCCAATGGATCCGTTCGTTCCAGGGCAAAACCTTCCCGGACAGAGAAATCTGGAGCAGGCCAGGATTCGCAGAAACAGCTTACGGTCCTTCAGCGTCACATCCTCTTCTGGGACCGTGACGGGGACGGAATCGTCCACCCCTGGGACGTATACACCGGTTTCCGCGAGCTGGGCTTCAACATCCCATTCTCGCTCGGATCTTTACTGATCCCCATCTTTTTCTCCTACCCGACACGCCTGGGCCACAGCTGGCTGCCCGACCCTATGCTCCGAATATACGTCAGGGATATTCACAAAGCTAAGCACGGCTCCGACAGCGGCATCTATGATTTCGACGGCAACTTCAACGAGGCGCGGTTCGACCAGCTCTACGAAACCTTTGACAGCAGCGGCAGAGGGGCTCTAAGCGCGCAAGACCTCACAAATCTCTGGAAGAAGGACCGCTGTGCAGCGGATCCGGCCGGGTGGAGTTTTGCTGCAATGGAATGGTGGACCACGTGGTTGTTGCTGCAGAAGGATGGGATGGTCTGGAAGGAAGATTTGAAGGCGTGTTATGATGGGAGCCTATTCTGGAAGATCAAGGAGGAGAGGGAGAAGCAACGAGGAGAGGCGGAGAAGAAGAGTTTTGGGATGAGGAATTTCTTCAATCCAGCGTAATGGTTTTCAACATCAACGCTTTACACACAATTATAGAAAAGCACAGGACTAATGATATTCAATAAGCAAGTGGTTTTGCAATATTTAAATCATGCGTTCGTTATGGCCAGTGGAACTGACTGCGGAAACCAACTTGTAAGTCCTATCCAAAGATGGTGCGCAAGCCCAAGTTTTCCACTTTGGTAGCCAGGTCAGTTTTGGACGACAATTAGACACAAATAAGGGATCAAAGAATGGGCAGGGTGTAGCACTGGCTTAGAGTCAAGCTAGGAATATGACACTACTTACTCACGTCGATCCAATGGGTATAGTTGGGCCTGGAAGTTTCCGAATCGTATGCCGCCCAGATCGCTGTTACAAGTTGCTTGGCCACGATGATGGGCGCCGGCGGTAGGCTGTGTTCGAGCATTGATAGTCTGCCGAGGATAAATCGGCGAGCGTGGGTGATTTGGATGGAGAGTTTAGTGACATCGACAAACGAGGGGGATGGGGCAGCCGCGGCATCATCCGGAGGGAATGCTAGTGTGCGGTTGAGTTCGGCGAAGGCGGCGTTACTGTGATTTGGCATGGTGGAAATCGTTATGTCTGATTCTTCAAGTGGCATAAGTGCGTCTACGTCGAACCTAAGACCGCTACTTGCTGAAATGTACAACAAGGGCTGGATGCAGCGAGTCCTTGAACTGACGGGTATTTTGCGAAGAATATTGACGAGCCGTAGACATAGCGGAACAATCCACTTATCCCAGGGGACGTAACCAGATGATTGTCGAACCTGCTCCGGTAGACGCCGGGCGACTAGGTCGGGAAAGGTCTGGTAGAGCTGGAGTAGCGATGCTAGACGGTAGGCTTCTGCGACATAGACAAAATGATCCCTAGGCGACATTTTGTCACCGGTCTCCGATACCTCCTCGACTTCATGCTGTTCAAGCCCCAGAAGTTCTTCCTCGATGCACTGTGCCTCTTCAATCTCTCCGAGAGCCAGTTGCAAGTTTGTCATTGTGAAAGTCATGCCCTGATTATGTCGAAGACGAAACTTGCGACACAGTCTAATGGCCTGCATGAAGAGCAATTGGGACGAGACCGAAATACCTGTCCACGGATGTGGTGTGATGGGCCCAGGGAGTTCTGTGCCGGACGGCTTCTTGGGCTTGGGGACGCCAAGGTCGTCTTGGTCGTCGGACACGACCGCCACGAGCATGTTCCAGTACACGAGGCTGTTGTTGAAGAAGTAGAGTTTCTGGAGGTCTGTCATGGAGAGCTTGCTAGCCTCCTCGTTGGTGCGCTTCAGCAATGCTTTTGTCTCTTTGAGATACTGGACACCTATTTCTTTAGTGTCAAGCCAACATGCTGTGGTTCCTACACAGCAAAGAGCCAGAAGAAGGTCTGAAGGCAGTTCTCCAGCAGGTAGATTGCGGGAAGATCTCAAATCCGACTGAATGGCAACAACGGCAGAGTCAAGATGGGACTTGGCTACGCGCTTCATGTACGGGATTTGAGTGCTTAAACAGATAGCTGCCATGCTTTGGAGGCAATGCATAACGGCCGCGGAGCGTGTCCAGCTTTCATGGGCAAGGGTGCGGTTGAGGTTGGTTGCCGAGTCGAAGCTCGACCAGATGGGACAAACGTGGCGGAACCACTCCTCGACGAGCACGGAGGAATAGTTGGTAAGATTTCGAGGAATGGTACTGGAGAATTGAGTCTGTTGGATCAGGGTATTAGAGGATAGATGCGGGGTGGTGAGGGGAAGGTAGTCTAAGTTGATGGGTGCCATGTGCACCAGTGATTGTTCTTCAACGGCCGTCTTGTCTGCGACAGCATCTTCCATCGAGAACCCGGCAGCTGCATCAGGCCAAAATTCCTGGGTAAAGACATTGTTTGCCAAGTCATTGATAGCCAGGTCGATATTGTAGTGCGGCATGACCCAGCTCTCGATGGGAGATGACGAGTTTGGAACATCGCCCTCTGCCAAACCCCCCGAGTCTGAGAACTCGTGGACGAGCGAGGGAGTTGACGAAGTGTCTTCCTGTATGCTGGGCGTGCTCTCTGCCAACTCCGGAGTATTCCTGGACGGCTTTTCAGGAGCTGGTGCTATGTTCCTAGACGCCGGTTGGAGGACGGCATTGTGCAAAACGGCAGTAAAGTCTAGCAGATTCTTGCCGCCTCCAGCATCAAGAGCCTTCTCATGCTTGGTGGACCAGCGAAAGGAGCGGCCGTATCCGGGACACTTGCGATTGTTCTTGACGCATGTTACACACTCCGGCTTGGATTCATCGCACTTGAGCTGTTCGCCAAAGGATGTCAGTGACCCGAGGCGGCAGCATGAGATACGCCCCGGCGCAGGGGACCAGGGCCTTGAACATACCCTTCTGGACTTGCACTGAGAGCACCCTGTGCGGGATCTGGTCTTTGCCTTGGTGTTTGTCTTGGGAGGAGCGTCGCGATGGGCGGGTGGTGGCATAGCGCGGGGGTGGGCAGCGGAGGTTCCGGGATCAAGATGGAACTAGCAAGCACAGCGCCTTGGCTGTGGGAACGAACGATGGGGAGACGTGACAGACGGGTAGAGTCGCCGGATGAGGAAGAAGAATTTGACGATGGCCTAGCGGTTCTCTTTGCAAAACGAGGAAATTATGTTACTTTGGACTATTATGGGAATTTCTCTAAAGGTCCCCCCCCCAGCGATCTCGGATGACGCTTATCTTTGGGCACCTAGACCCAGGCCTTTGTTATCTGGGGTAATGGATCCATTTTGATAGTTCCGGGGCTGATAAGGCCAGCGCCGTTTCGTGGTTGGCGCCCACGATCATCTCCCGACTATCATGGAAAGGCAAACGGCCCTACCCCCGCAGCCCACAGGTGCTAGAAACGTCATTGCGAACCATCCCAAAAGGGCAATTTTATCCAGGACGTAGCCGGAATATCAAAACGCAGTACACCAGCGACACGACTCTCAGAAGAATAGCCGGGATTGGCAAATGACCTGCAGGAAAGTTGCCAAGCATGTCGAAAACACCACGTTGATCAGACTGGGCTCGACGTGCTACTTAGCAAACCCCAGCCCTGTCATCACATTAACCAACGGTTTTGATAGGGACAGAGCAGGATAAGTCATTTTTTTTTCTTGTATTGCTCTGATTGCACCGACCATTCTGCAAACAAGCCTCACGCAATGGCTCTCCTCCAGGTGCTTCGGGGCTTCACAGATTGCTCCTTGTTGTCCCTAGCTTTCTTCTCGGCGCCTGTGCTGGTTATACTCGGTCTGAGACTACGACATCTGGCTCAGAAGCCTCGACCGGACAGCCAAAACAAAGCACCCACCGACAAGGTTCAAAGGCAGCCTGGTTATTGGCAACCAAGCAGCTACGAATTCCCTACACCCACCTCATATCCGAATTGGGACCTGACGACGACGAAACCACTCCCCTATCGACCCTTTCGATATGGCCCGGAGTATAAAGTAACCATGGGCCTGCGCTCAATAAAGCCCGAGGACTGGATTGAGCTCGACAACCAGTTCCCCAAGTACCATGCCGATAAGGCTGCCCGTCTTCAGGAGAGAGGCAGCAAATGCGTCCAGACTCTTCCAGAAGCATATCCAGCTGCCGTCGAGCTGCTCGAAGAACTAGCGCACTATCTCCCGAATCGTTATCCTACCTTATTCCAAAAAACCACAACTGGCTTGATCAATCTATGGTCCGGGGAGGCGTTTGATATCGTCGAGCGGCCTTTAAAAGAAGACCCCATGGCCATGTGTGCTCGCCTCGTTCAAGATGACCTCGCATTGATGATCGAGAAGCCTGACGGGCAGTACTACCTCCTGGCTGGCGCGATCCTTCTCGCAGGGTTCTGGAGACTCCAAGATAAGGTTGGCATGCCGCTATCTGAAATCCACACGTCGGGCGATGTGCCCCAGTTCAAGGAAAAGCTCGAATCGGGCATGAAGAAGTTCTTCTTCCGGCTCCGTTGCGAAGAGCTATACAGCCGCAACAACTACTTCATCCAAGTCGACGACGCCCTGCCCTGGAGCTGGAGCATCGGCGGCGAAGATGACGAAGAGGTGAGCTGGTCAACGGCGGAGAAGAACCGGGCCGTTGAGCACCACTACTTCCGCTCCGAGCGGCAGACGCTGCGGAGGCTGCCTAAAAGCGGTGCCGTCTGCTTCACCGTCCGCACCTACTTTCACCCAGTGACGGACATTGCGCGTGAGGACTACGTGCCTGGCCGATTAGCCAGTGCGGTGCGCAGCTGGGGAGGCGATGTGAGTCGATACAAGGGCAAGGAGAAGTATCAGGATGTCCTGCTAGAGTACCTGGACGCTCAGCACGAGGAACAGGTGAAAGGAGGTCTGGACCTTAGCAGAGAAGATGAAGTGAGGCGGTACCCATGGTGATATCGATATTCATGCGCTTCGCCGACAATAGATTCTACTATCTCTCAATCCTGGCATGAGAAATGATTCAATACGCTCCTAAAGAAATATACTGGACAGGGCCGCTTTCGAAAGCATGGGCCGCCCGGCTACTCTTCCCTAAGAGACAAACAATCCTACAGCCACTTCAGCGCGTATCAAAGACTTGTACCAAATATGGACAAAAAGAAGACGAGGCCTGTCACATTGCCGATTGACGCCTCATTGAACCTAGCCACGAGCCCCCAGCGCTGGGGTAACGGGCATTGCCGAACACAAGGATGGACCAAGGCAAACAGAGTGCTACAAATTTGAGCGAAGGCTTACTTCAATATATTCTCGCCGAAAATTTCACTCCAACGTATTCTTGCCGAAGCCTATGCACAAGGCGAAACGTGCTGCTCTTGTCCATGGAAACCGCAGGCGGCATCTGCGACGGGTGCGCGGCTCAGTCGGGCAATGAAGGGGGACTGAGCCAAACGGAGAGTGCGATGCTGGAAGCTTGGGTGAATTTCAAAAACCCTCCCGAGTTCTGAGACGGACTGTCCAAGATAGAGCTCTGGCCCGAGGCTCTTGAAGAACTTCAAACACGCCTTGGAAAATCGAAACCATCTCAAGCAGCCGTCCACACGCAAGACAATCACAGCACCAACCCCTCTTCCAAAGATATTGCACGATTTTCCAGGCACGGCGGCCCGGATTTGTCGAGTTTGCGGGGAGTGAGTCGACCACATAAGCCCTCTCCAACAAGAATCTCAGTTGACAAATGTTGCCACAGTATCGTCTTGCACCGCAACCCATCCTAAATCTACCATGCCGTCAAACGCTGACCGAACCCATTCATAAAAACAGCGGGATGGCGGACCTGGCTCCTTCGGAAAAGACCGCAAAGGCAAATCCTTACAATAGTGCCTATGATGTGCGTCTTATGGACCATAAAATGCACCCGTTGTATTCCCCCCAGTGGCCCGATCTGGAGGACGTTATGGCAACCATTGAAGTCGAGGAAGCGACGCTGAACCTGTCACTCTTCTCTGGCTTCTCCGACGCAACATTCAAGACGTTCCGAGACAATGCGTACGGGGCTGGGAACGAGGCCGCCGTGTTCGCTCACCTTTTGCCAATAATTATTCCCAATAATCCTCATGCCTACGACATACTCTTTAACAATCTCGAGCATATGACAGATGGCACAATCGTACGCCCGAAACTGCATCTGTACTACGGCTCGCCGCCGGAGCGGTTGGCTCAGCCGGCTATAAAACACATGAGTTCCTACCTCATCCCCTCAACGGTTCAAGACCGGCCCCTGGCGCCAAATTTCTTTGTCGAGATCAAAGGTCCGAAAGGGGTTCCTGGCGTGACATTCCGGCAAGCGCAACACAATGGCGCTGTGGGAGCTCGTGCCATGCACATGCTGCAAAACTACGGCGTGGACAGGCCTGTCTTCGACAACTGTCCCTATGCATTCACGGCCGTGCTGAATATGCGTATTCTTGAACTGTTTGCCCACCATGTGACAGCTCCCACCACGAAGGGAGGACAACCTCAATATCACATGACCCCCTGAGGTCAACGACTACGGCGGACAGTTGCGAGACGTTTCTTGAAGCGATTCAAGTCTTTAGAAAGGTTAGGGACCTGGCCAAAAAGTATCGAGACGATTTTATCAAAGCTGCAAGGGCAAAGGCTTCCCAGGTTTCGGAGCTCTAAATTGCCCAGCAGCTATCAACCAGTAGCCGCGGCGGCGCGGGTGAGGCTTTGCAACTACGAACAAGGTGTAGAGATTTGAGTTTCATGGGGTTACGTTTTGGGCGATACAATCAGTGTTGTTCGTTGGCGGAGGGAGCATGGTCTTGTAACCATCCCTTGCCACCGTTAACTACAATCATCCTACTTCCTGGGGCGCTAGAGTATCAATGGGCTGCATTAAGTAGCCAATTCATTAGACTATTTTTTATTTTCTATTTTTTAACGCAACTATAATAAATGTAGAAGTACCTGGTGTAATGATTCAACGCGTTCGTATCATATGGCACCAAGCTCAAGCGGCAGCAAACCCCTAAAAATCGCTATGCTTCCTCTGACCACAATAAAACGCCAGCCCAAAGTTTGTCGTGGTAAAAGTGATCGTCGAACCGTTGGGAAAAAAGAAGACATCACCCTTGGTAGCCTCAACCTTCTGCCCCGTCTCGTCAGAGATGGTGAAGTCGCCGTCGAGGATGATCTTCATCTCGTCGTACTTGTACGTGTACGTCAGGGCCTCGCCCTTTTCTAGGCGGTACAGGCCGGCCGAGATGGGCTTGTCCGGGTTGGTCTTGTCTGAGGAGAAGAGGTCGCCGAGGAAGGCATTGTCGCCGGCGAGCAGCGGAATCTTGAACTCAGTCTGAGCCTTGGGGTAGTGGGAGAAGGCAGACATGATAAAAGAGGGCAAGGCCGGGTGTACAACGAGACCTTGAGTTGTGTATTGGATTTGAGTGACGGTGTTGATTGACTGGAGTCGATGATGTATAGTTTTGAGTTTCAACGATCTCAACGACGGTTACGTCTGACTATGTATTGAACAAGAAAGTGCGATGTAGGAGATTGACATCGGCGTTCTCATTTGGGGTTTCTTTCTTTTGTTGACAATTGGCGATAAGCAGCACCTCCAATCAACTCCTGAATGGTCCACGATGAGCATTGGCTCTTTGACTTTTGCCTGATAAGGGACCTAAGCGTCCTTCGAAGCCAACTGCTCGCATCCAGGTGTGTGGTTATGGGTGGTACCCCGCAATGATCCGGTCCGGATATTTTTGCCCCTTTCGGCAATAGTATTGATGCCTTTATGCCCTAGGACGCTTTCCCCAAGAGCTCCATGGTTGGTTGGATATGCACAAGGTGGTGAGATGGTGTGCTCTGCGCCAGCAGGACTTTGTTTCTGACCCCCGGTGCAGTTTGGAGGGGAGTGTTGTGAGCATTGAGCGGGGAAGCAGAAAATGGTCTATTGTTAGGCTCGCCCGGAATTGCAGGGCGTGACAAATAGTGAGTTAACTCGACCAGGACGGGTGCAGCATTTACTCGTTTCTCTGGTGGTTCGTCTAGCGGCCGCTCTGGCCCATTAAATATAGGGAAAAGCCCGTTGTGACATGACAAAAAATACAGGAGACTTTCTGTTTCCGATTAGCTGTGTTTTCAATGAATCAACACTGCTAGCCACGGTTGCATACTATGTCGTGCGCAGCCCCCAATCCTATCACTCACAGTTGGGCATCAGTCGAGGGACAGCGGCTCCCATCGGTGATTGCCCACATTCTACAAAGCCACGCAGTGCCAGTTTCCAAACCCTGCATCGAATTTCCCCGTTGCTCATGGTTTGTTTCGGGGTTTCTGTGACAAGCCGAGAAAGCAAAACCGACAAGATATGCGAGACTCGACTGACAGGTATAATTTTGTATGGATTTGGATCACAATAAAAGTACAACACGGTCTGAAGCTTCTTTCAAGTGCGGCACAGGCGGCCCATCTGGGTCGTCACATAAGCTTCCTGCCCAGTGACATACCACTCCTCGCTTCCCACCGCAGTAGGAGCCCAGAACACACCCTTCGGATCGACCTTCTTCTTAATCTGAAGCAAACGCTCGTAGTTGTGGCCGAAGAAAGACTCGGCAAAGTCAGGGTCCATCAGGTCGCCCTCGTTGCCATAGCCACCAGCACCCGGACTTAGGTCCTTCAGCCGCTGGCCAAAGTCATGTGTGAGCTTCTCGTGTATGGCGGCGACCTCGGGCTCGGGCGTGTCGCGCGTCCAGGTCAGGCCGTAGATGGCGAACATGATGACGTCGCGCCAGGCCGGGTTGGCGGCGCTGGCGGGGGTGCCGTCGGGGGCGTCGGCGTTGATGTTGTAGTGCACGAGGAAGGCTCCCTCGTCGACCATACCGCGGAGCGTGGCGATGGTCTGGTTCCGGAGCGACTCATCGTCCCAGTTGCGACGTGGCAGGAGGCGGGAACCCGTGCGGGCGTAGGGGCTGCCGACGCGCTCGACGGGGAAGTGAGTCTGCCAGGCGGGCATCAGACTCTCGTACTCGAAGAAGGTGATGTTGGGATCTACGCCAAGCTCACTCCATTCGTCGAGCATGGGCTGGACCAGCGCTTTGAAGTCCACGAGGTTCATGCCGGGAACCATGAAAGGCTTCGCCCTCCATGCGTAGCCGCCGGTTGGCAACTTGGACATGCGGCAGTAGCCATAGCTCTTGGCGTCGGAGAACTCGGGGTAACGAGTCCAGTAAGCCTCGATGGCTTGCCAGAAAGTGTCGTCAGAAATGCCCATGGCCACTGTGTTTGTGTCCCATTCCATGCCGGCGAATGTCATCTTCTCGTGAACCTTGACCGTCATGGAGATGACGACTCCCCAAGTAGCAGGTCCACCGCCACGAACAGCCCAGAACAGGTCCTGATTCTGCGTCTCGTCTGCAGTGATGAAGCGGCCATCGGGAGTGACAATGTCGACGCTGAGAACCTGATCGGAGCCAAGGCCGAAGACCGAGGTCACAGGGGAGTGCCCTCCACCGGCGATGTAACCACCTGTGACGCCAACCGTCTACACTCGAGTCAGCCTTGACAGTTTCTTCTGGTAAAGGGACGAAGTAAGGAAGCATACTCGACATTCGCCTGCCACAGCGGTGTAGCCTTCACGCTCGGCAGCCTCGTACAGCTCATACACCATAACGCCGGCGCCAAGTTTCATGGCCGGGCCACGGTAGCTGCTCCCAGCCGACTCATAGCTGTGAATAGTCCTGATGTCCCGCAGATGATGCGTCCAGATGGATAGAGCGCCTTCGCCAGTGTTCTTTCCAAGGAAGTCATGACCGGTATTGCGGACAACGAGGCGCAAGTTCAAGTTTCGAGCAAAATTGACAGCGAGTTGGACCTGGGCGACGTTGCTAACGTTGAGGGAGTACAGGGGGAAGCCTCCGAGTGTGCATGTACCACCGTAAGCAGCTTCCGAGGGCTCACAGGTAGCGCCTTGGAAGAGAGGGGACATGACAGAGGTCGGATCGGGGATACTGTTGCCAAAGATCAGCATGGAGAAGGGGAGTAGGGAGCCATAGTAGAGAGCTCATAATGGGAGAGGACTGACTGGGTATCCGAGTCATTCCATGTGTTGACAAGAAATGTGCATCTGTTCTGGTCGTAGTACTCGCCAGGATAGCAGGCAGAGCCCAAAGGCACCGTCTCGATCAAAGCACCGCCGCTGAGGAGATCGAGGGTTCTCCAGATTAGCCGACTGGGGTAGCCGAGGTCGCCTGGAAAGGTCTTGCATCGTGGTGTCGGCGCCAGCGATCTCTCTTCCAAAGCGGCATCATCGTCGAAATAGAAGAGCGAGATGTTGCTGAAGTGGATGTCGGTGAGGTTAGCCAGGGCATCTTCGGTCAGCTGGATGCTGTCGTAGCCGCCGGACGACTGTGTGGCTTGGCCGGCCGGGAGCACGTTTGCGAAGTCGGCATCTGTCTAGGCTGTCAGAAACACAACGAGCATGACGGTCAATGCAAAAGCTGTAACACGCGTGCATATGCATAGCACATGCAACACGAATGACCCGGGCCAGGGGGTGTGGCGTACCGACAATCTCACCCTCGATGGTGATGGTTTGGGCGTAGGACGAGGTGAAAGACGAGAAGAACCCTGCTGCTGCCACGAGGAGCCATGCAGACGGTGGTGCAAACATGCTGAGAGGCTCAAGCGAGGGCGGTGTCAGTGAAGATCGTCCAACAAAGTGAGACAAACACAAGTGCTCTTCCCATCCTTATAGTCAGGCCGTTTGGCAGCCGTCCCGCAAAAGTCGCCTCTGATTAGCATGGGAATCTGCATGAAGGACAGGAAAACCACCATCTTCAGCAGGAGGCGGGTCTGTCCCAGTGCCAATGATTGATAGCTTGGTGGAACCCCAGAAGCCAGGGTTCACAAGGGGGGGGGGGGGAACCGTGGCTGGGCCATCCCGCTTCCGTGGCTCAGGAGGAGGGATAATTCGAAGCTGAGCAGATTCAAGCTGAGACAACGGCTTTGATTACTCTACATAGAGCCTACAGTGCAACTGCCGAATCGTTGTGCCTCCCAGAATCAGCACGGATTAATTACCTGACCAAGCTAGGGGAATAAGCATACACAAAGGGGGACAATCACAATACATGCCATATCCACGAGGCACGGCCCGTTGACGATCTTTTGCCTTTTCAGCCCTACTCTCCGCGCACGCTAAACACACTTCAACCAACGGTCCGAATGCCCCAGAAAGGCTAAGGTAACGCAGCTAATCACCTCCAAGTAGGTATCGGCACTGCCTGAAAACACATGCTTGACCGGCAACCTGGCTAGCTTCGCCCAAAACAAGCCACGAACCTGGTCAACCCTCGTGATCGGCTGCTGCTATTTTGCAAACGACCCCTCACGACGGCGAAATAGATCACGGCGTCGTTAGAGCCGGCGAGGTGGGTTAGGAGTGCATTGCCCTTCGACGTGATGCTCTCGGTTGAATCAAACGTTGAACCCCTCCGTATCCATCGAAAGTAATCATTTTTCCGCCAGGCTTGATCAAAGCTGCTCTAGATGCTAGCACGTTAGAGTCCCTATCCCACTTGTCTATATAACAATCACTGAAGCTCATATTTCTGGTCTTCCTATGGAGTGCTCGAGGCTAACTTCTCCGCCCCCCTGTATCCTCCAGACGCGTCCAGGTTCAAGGTTCCCAAACCGCGGACCTGGGTCAGGACCAGGGTGTTGAGCCCGGCCAGCCCGCTCCGTGGAGCACCTGCCGCCCTTCTCGAACCCTTCAGTGATCGCTCTACGAATAGGCGACAAATCCGCGCCCCCGACATTCTTGACTCGAGGCTACTGCATGGATTTCGACAGCTAGCCAGGGCTTCTTTCGAGCGGTGTGAACGAGTCATTCCCCTGCTTGTGGCTGTCAGTATCGACAAGGGGTTGACAATGCGTATTGCCGTCAGGGCCACTATTCATCTGCCGTGAACTGACCTGGGCTGCATCATTCGACTTGACTAGCTCTCGTTGTCAAAGCTGTCTCTTCATTAGATAATATACGACTCAAGATTGATCTTGTTTCTCCAAAGCCTGGAGAAATCGGCCTTGGGAACGTATCTGTCCAAGACGCACAACAGACTCCTGACACCCGACCTTGCCTACATAGGCCAAGATTTGGACTCCGGAATAGAAACCAGTCACCAGTCTTCTGGAACAACCACTTTCGGGTTCAAAGGTTTCGTATGACGCGACTGGCTCGCCCAGGTACATGCCTCGGTCGAGGTATCCTTGAAGGCAACACCGACTCCATATCCCGGCCGTGATCAGCGTAGCTAGCCTGTCTCCATGGTATGCTGAATTTTCACGACAAATCACCGATGGCCCAAGACCTTACCAATTGCCTGGCCATTGTCGTCGATCACTTCTCCGTGGAATCTGCAAGCGACTTGCCCTGACGATTGAGGCCCGACGGGCAAGGGCCTGGCGAAGAAAAGAAAATCCTAGATTGACTTCAACCCACACCCGCCTAACCCTTTCTCCAGGGTCATGCCCCTTTGCAATGCGAGGATGAAACGGTGGGATCATGACAGAGCTGAGGAATGAGCCTCTGGCAGTCTTCAATGATCTGAGCAGACGTCTTCACAGATAATTCGTGTGCATGCCCACGACCCTGCTCTCCCTGGTGGATGCTCGTCGCTTCTCACCTTCCATTCTTCACCCTTCCTTCTTACATGCTCTACGCCCAAGAGCCTTTTTGTCGCGTGGTTGGCCACGGGTAATCGGCGAGATGGCCGACATTGACACGATCGGACCGGGGCCGTACCCCAACGTCCTCGACATCCCGACGCCGCCGCTGCAGCGGACGGGCATCTTCGTCATGTTCGTCTTCCCGGCCATAGCCACCGTGGTGTTCGGCCTGCGAGTCTACACCCGCGTGAGCATGCACACGGTGGGCGTGGGTAGGTTTCCACTCTCCTGCGTTCGGGGCTGCAGCACGCAACTGCAGCCTTCTGCACAGCACACTGACATGAGGACCTGCAGACGACTGGCTCTGCGGATTGGCTCTGGTGTCCGCGATACTGGTGTCGTCGACCTTGTTTATGTGTAAGGAGTCTTCTCCCCGAACGTTGGGCAGCAGAAGTTGCGGCTTACACTCTTCGACCACGCAGTCTTCAAGCTCAACTACTATGGGTGGAGGGACGAAGAAGTCCCGGACTTCGATCCCTCGGCCGGCCTGTGGTGGAACTTTTTCGAGCAGATGTGCTACAACCCCGTCCTCGCGCTCGTCAAGTGCTCCATCCTCGTATTCCTGCTCCGCCTTGGGGGCCAGAACAACACCGTCTTCCGGGCCATCTGGGCGCTCATGGCCATCACCATCATGCACGCCATCGCCGTCTTCTTCGGCGCCCTCTTCCAGTGCGTGCCCATATACGCATCGTGGCACCCCGAGATCCGCGGCGAGGCGACGTGTATCGATAACAGTTTCCATATCGTGCAGTCGGGGTTGACGATCCTGACGGATTTCTTGATCATGGCTTTGCCGTTTTGGATATTCTTGCGTCTTCGCATGTCCTGGGCGGACAAGATTGCCGTGCTCAGCGTCTTCGCTGTTGGTCTATTGTGAGCCAGAGTTCCCCAACTTTCAAAGATTAGCCTGCATACTAACACTGGCTTACAGTGTCCCCATTGTTGCCATCATTCGTCTTGTCAACATGTACCGCATTCTGTACCTTGGCGAGCGGTCCAGACACTACAGCATCGGCTACGTCTGGACAGCCGTCGAGGTCAATCTTGCCGTTATCTCATGCTCGATGCCCGCTCTCCGCCCTCTCTTTGCCAGATGGTACCCAAGGTTCTTCCGCAGCAACGCGGCTAGATCAAGCGAGCCGCCATATGGAAGCTACTACGGCGGATCCGCCAACGTCACCGTCGGTGGGAGCAACATGAAGTCCGGCCGTCGGGAAAGTCATACTACAAACTACAGGCTCAAAGAGCTGCACTCGTCGCGCAAGAACGCACGGGCAGAGATTCGGGGGGATTCACCAACAGGGTCCGAGGAAGAGATCATGACGTATAATGGGATTCTTCGCACGACGAACGTCAATATCAGCTATGAGGACGCAAAGAGGAGCGACACTGGCTCCAACATATCCCGATGATACCCTAGACTCAACGTACTCGCTACGAGGAATACATATATCACCTACTCGTCTCCAACTTTCCATCCTGCAGCTCGTCCAAGATTCTTAA